>VZSV01000025.1:301533-397605 GCA_013398735.1 Nothocercus julius | reverse complement strand
TTTCTTTCTTTCTTTCTTTCTTTCTTTCTTTCTTTCTTTCTTTCTTTCTTTCTTTCTTTCTTTCTTTCTTTCTTTCTTTCTTTCTTTCTTTCTCTCTCTCTCTCTCTCTCTTTCGCTCTCTCTTTTGCTCTTTCGCTCTTTCGCTCTTCCTTTCTCTCTTCCTTTCTCTCTTCCTTTCTTTCTTTCTCCTCCAGACTCTGGCACTGAATTTTTCTCTGAGCTCAGGGGGAGATGATTACACCCAGGTTCAGGGTGGATCCACTGACAGAGAAAGGTTGAGAAGCTGGATAAGCAAGGATAGTGAATTCACCTCTTGTACCATGACTCAAGTATATTCATAGAATCATAGAATGCTTAAGGTTGGAAGGGACCTCTAGAGATCATCTAGTCCAACCCCCCTACACACGCAGGGTCAGCATGTGGCTCAGGACTGCATCCAAGCAGGTCTTGAAGATCTCCAGAGAAGAGTAATGCAGTCTATTTTGCTGGAGCTGTATCAGAGCAATGTGATGGCATCCATCTTCCATCTAGTGTTAGTGTAATGCCTGCGCCTCTTCACAGTCAACAGAAAGGCAAAAAGATAAGTTCAGATTAGCTTCCACAGGGTTTTGATTCAAAATAAATGTGTAAAAAATGATTTTAAGTAAGTGACCTAGAGGATGTCTTTTCATATCTTTGTTTAGCAGTATCTGCCTTTATAGAAGATGTAGCTGTTAGTACTGTAAGGATCCCTTAGGACAAACTCCTGTTGTAATGCATTTTCTCTGCACCAATGCCTACATAAATGTTAAATGAAGCCACTTTAAACAAATATAGGTAACAGAGGGAGAATAAGCCTGTTAACAGAATCAGCATTGCAGTTGCTAACTCATAATATTTTATTTATTTATCTCATAATACCTATAACAAAAGTAACTAGATGCTATAAAGTAATACTTACAGACACAGAAGTAGAAATGACTCACCACATCTAACTCTTCATAAAAGCCCTTCTGACTCCAAAGCATCCAATGAAACAAGGAAAAGACAGTATCATTCCTTTCCAATCCTTTCCAATATTTAGCTGAATACCTATCTGAGCCATAGTATATGATACTCTCCAAACACAGCCTCCAGAAGAGCTTTAGGCTGTACCATATAGTAATCTAGATACAGACCTTCAGGCTATATGGCGAGAGAGAAGAAAGAAGCAAGCTTCTAAGTGTTTTTCCAACAGTGGCCTACTGTCAGCCGCTCATCTGAAACAAGAACTCTAAGTGCACAACAGGAATGGCAACGCAGAAGAAGAGAATTGGAAAAAAGGTTCCCAGCACACCAAATGGCAAACATAGCACTCTAAAGGGTTCAGAAGCACTACACTGTGAAAAGCACTAATAACCAAAAGTGCTGTTCACATGGTACAAAGTAGGAAGAATGTATATGTGTACATCTTCTGAGTGGGGTTAAGGTAAGCACTTACAGAAAGACTTCTCTGGTCAAATGTGGAGAGAGGAAAGTTGTCCGTAGGATAAACAGGAGCAACAAAGGAATCTGAGAGTATTTCCCATGCTAATACAAACAAAACTGGAAAAAAAGAAGTGATGATGATGGCTCCTAAATAAAACCTGCACATATAACTTCCCCTCTGTTATTCTAAGTAAATAATCAAATGTCTGCTCTCCAGATACTTCTCACCCAAATTCAGCCTCAGCTGTTTTTATTTTTAAATACTCCAAGCCCTGACCTTGAATAGGCAGCAAGGGAGACAGCAAGGAGAGGGAAGTCTTTGGCCAATGCAAAAAAAAAAAAAAAAAAAAAAGGCAACAACTTCTTTTTACATCTCTTTCCTCCATGCACTCCTCTTTTCTTTTTCTTTCTTTCCAAGTTGAGACACAAAAACAGCATAATGCAGAAGCACTCAGATGGCACTGCCAACACAGTGCATAGGAAAACACATTCCCTTCCTGGCTCTCTGATAATTTAGCATTGTTTTAGTTTCAATCTAATCATGATTTATGCTGTAGCCAATCCTCAATTTATACCCATCTAGTCCAAAGCACAATTATATGCCGAGCAGAAAATACAGCTTTGACTCTTAATAGTAAGACTGGCATTGTGTCTGGCAGTTTCTCATACCTCATTTTCATGCCTGGCGCCATTTTAGTTGGGCAGTGTTTTTGCCATATCTCCTAAACAAGGAGTGAGTTTTAAGATAGAGATGTTGTCCGATCAAGTCTCCCCAATAGCTATTCCACCTTAAGAAAGGTGGTCTTGTGCTTAATTTAGAAGATCAGGACATTGTTATTCTTGTTACTCAGTGGTATTCTTGGCTTTGCCTCTGAATTGCTATGAGATTGCAAAGACATCATGTAATCTCCCTCTCACTTTCCTCATCAGTAAAACAGAGTGAATGATCTTCTCTCTCTCCTAGGTAGAAGAGTGTAGACTAATTTATGGAGTTGTAGACATGCTTTGAGATTGCAGAATGGAAGATGCTTTAAGAAAAGAGCTGAAGAAGAAAGAGGCCCACTAGCCATTCTTTGGACTCCTCTCTTTTCAGGCAATACAGCCATTAATTTCCTGTCTATGAATTAGCACAGAGTTGCTGCTACTAAGCAATGTACCAAAACAATTCCTGTTGAAGAAATCTGTTGAGCACATTGGGCCCTGTTCCTATTGGAAGGTACTTATGAACAGAAGGATTACTTCTGTGTATTATCTTCTTTTTCTTGGCTTAATATCAGAGCCTGCTGTATTCTCACCTGGTCAGAGTGGTGGGAAGCTGGACGGTCCTTTGTGTAACTTCCCCTATTTCTTTTTTCAACAACAGGAAAGAGTTCTTGCTTGACCTCTTTGAGGGGGATTTCATACACAGTTAGTGGTGCCCAGAAGGGAGAAGCAGATGCTGCCAAGATATTCATGGTGTCCAAAATAGAAAGCAATTTATATGGACAATTAAGAAGAGCCACACGGGACTTTGGTGGTTGGAAGCAATGATTCTGTAAGCAGCCAATTTCCAGGACTTAAAAAAAAAAAAAAAAAAAAAAAAAAAAAAAAAAAAAAAAAAAGTGGAATTCACCTGAGGCCATGCAAGGGAAGAAAAGTTATACAGAGAGAGAACAATTCCCAAGTTCATTCACCAGGGCATTAAGCGCCTGATTTGCAGCGAAAATGTAGTATATGGTATCCTGTCATCAACAGGATTTAGAAGACAGAGAGTAGAGTCATCACAGAATAGGCATGAAATGTCATATAGAGTAAAGCCAAAGCAAGCCAAGGTCTTCTGAAAAATATTAAAAGAAAAAACTCTAAAAGGCTATCTGTCCTGACCCTCATCTGCCAGTTCAACTTATCATCCTCTCATTCTCTGTGCCCTAGCTCCTCTAGTGTTTTTGCTCTTTTCATTCATGGCATTACAAAGGAAAAGACCTGATGAAATGATAGAAATATGGTGGAGTGAGCAATATGCTTGGCATTTATTCCCTTGTCACTGTTTTTGCTCTTTAGGCATTGGGCAAATGGGGAATATCAGCATTTTCCACTGACCTGACATTTTTCCTTTTGCTTTATCAGTTAAAGGAATTTCAGTTGTAGTCACAAAAGAGTTAAATCATTTTGCTTCAGAATAATGCTAAGAAAACACTCTTTAAAAATATCTTTGGTAGAGTGGTGGCTGTAGCCTGAAGGATATGCAGGCTGAAGGCTCAGCAGCCACAGGGATGTTTCAAGGCATCTGTGTTTCCGGTAGGGGACAGAAATCATCTGATTTTGGCCTTTAGTTGACTATAGAGCTTAGTTCACTGTCTTCCCCTCAAACCTTGCTGTGAGCAGTCTTGTGAACACTCTGGGAATATGTTGCCTCACAGCAATACAATGAGCCACAATAAGGTCCTCACTCATCTTTCCATAGTCACAGAGCTGGTGTAGGCTGTGCAAGGGCTCTGTGAAATCATGAATTGACTCACTCTTCCACTCTTTCCTTACTTGCATGTGTATGTAAGCAAGTGGGCCTGCTCAAAAAAAACAAAACAAACAAACAAACAAAAACCTCAGAAATCTTCTTGCAGGATGGCGTGAGATTCTCCTCCACTTTTTTTTTGGAAACTAAATTGAATTTTTCAACTGAGTAGGGCTCCCATCACATGAACTGAATGGAGTAGGGCTTTTCTCCTCTCATTGCTTGATTTAAGTCTCAAAACAAAACAAAACAAACAAACAAACAAAACAAAAAACACTGGAAGAATCTTTCCTGAAGCAGAAGAGTAGACACCTGTGTTTTATGACATCTTTAGTTTTATGCTATATGCTGTGCTTTGTCATCTTGAATAAAAGTCTAACTACTCAAAGCTAACAGTATAGTTGGCATGCTTATGTGAGATGCAATTCATGTAGGGTTTGAGTTCTTTGCTTGAATTAGGAACAACAGAGACTTGAAGTTGTCTCTCCCACACTAAATGACGACCTTAGTTAATAGATATTCTGCAGCAGATCTCTCTCCTTCCTTGAGAAAACTTTCTGAAACTTACTTTATTTCATTGAACCATGTACAATTCAATAAAAAACATCTGGTTTCTACAAATGTAAACCTTGCAATGAAATATAAAATAAAAACAAGATTTTTGCAGAGTAATTCAGACCCAGCTCTACTACTAAGCAGGTTTTTGCAATGGAATACCAAGAGACCCAGCAAGTCTGGAAACTTCTTACATTGTTGCTCTCCAAAAAAAAAGCACTAAAGAAGGTTTTATTCCACTCCAAATAAAAGGCTAGTATAGGGAAACAGAGTTCATGGGAATCATCAGAAATCCATCTAAACCTGCAGCTCCACCAACCTGGTGGGCATGTGAGATGAATGAAAATGATACCAGCCTGCTGCTGCTCAGCAGAACTTCTTGGCATAAGAACATCAAACAGGATCCAGTGTCCTCTCTGTCCAAAGGCTTTTCTTAGCCAGGACACAAGAAAAGATTATTTCTTGTTTCCTCATTTTAGAACTACCAAGACAACATGAAGGTCAAAGAATGGCTTGAGAGTGATGTGGAATATCTCCATTCAGCCTGCATGCACAAACAAGCTGAAAAGGTGTTTGTTTGTTTGTTTTTTAACAGGGATGGGGAAAAAAAAAAAAAAACTTATGTCTTTCTCCCTCTTGCCAGGAAATGTGTCTCAGCTGCAATACTTGTGTGCCCCTAGGTTCACCAAACGAATCCTGCTCATGTAGACACTGTATAAAGATGAGATCCTGGAGATTTACCAACAGACAAGCCAGAGATACCACATGGCCATTTCACTGGGAAGCACAACTGGGGAGACTAGGTCCTTGGACCATAGCATGGTACTTATGTATTCTTTGGAGTCTGACTGAGTAGTGAAGGATGCTTCATGATACTCGACGGGGTAAGATGATGGGGAGGAAAATTATGATGTATTTTGGAATCTAGACTCCTGATCTGAACTTCTGAACAAGCATAGAACAACTTGAACATTTCAAATTAATCCAATTCAGATTTGCAGTGATTAAACCGCCAGAGATTCGGATATTCACAAAATGCAGAGCTGGTTCTGTAACAGTCCCGTACTGATGAGAGTTTTTTTGCACAAGCCTGTCAGGAGTCATGGACTCATCTAGAGAAAGGGGCTTACACGCTGATGGAGGTAAGTAAGAGCAGTAGGAAAGGTTAGCCTGCAGAGAAGAGAGGAAGAAATCTGATGAGGAAGAGTCAACAAAACAGAAACTGAAAGAAAGTAAAGAAAGAATAAAAGTAGAGGAAAAAACCCAAATAACATTTAGACAGTGGCAAAAATAAAAGGCAGAGAAAATATTCACTCTATAGACATAAAACTGGGATGACCATATGGGTTATCAATACTGGCTTCCAAAAACAAGCACCTTAGCCTTTACAGCATTTGCTGCAAAATGTCAAATGCCACAGTGACTGCAACATGACAGAGAGAGACATTAGGATGGATCCAGGGTGTTGGGAAGATCTTAGGCTCATGCAATACCACAAAGGACGACACATTTAGACATTTTTGAGGAGTGGATCATTCCCTATGCAACTACAGAGGAAGATCAAAAAAGCAAACAGTCTAAACAATTCTTGATGTCCAATAAGAAGTCTTTCCTGTTCTCACGCCAAATAAATACTATTAATTCAAGATACATCAATCAGGCAGTATCACTACGAGCAACAGTACCTACTAACCTGACTTTAGACTTGGCCAATTTCTTGTTTGGCCAATTTAATGCTTCAAAGGAAGATCAAATTTGCCCTCTCCCCATCCGTCATTCCTCCCACCCTTATATACACATCCAAGAGAATAAAGAACTAGGAAACGAAGGGAATTCCTTCCTTGCGCCAGTAGTGGTCAGTGGAAGCTCTGAAGCATGAAATTAATTAATTAAAATATAAATGCAGTGTAATTCCTTCTATGAACTCAGCAAGCTCTACTTTTAAACTATTTAAGTTCCATGCCTTTGCAAGGAACTGTCTTTGTGGAAGGCCATAACTCAGTCCTTTGAAGTTTAGAAACCTTCTCTTAATTTCCAAGCTAATTTATGGTCATTTGATCTTTTAGCACTGCTTTTCTGTAGCTGAAGCTCTTATCCACCCTGGTATTTACAAAGAGCTTATTTGTAAAGAAAAACTGTACTCCTTCGCATCTTTCTTTTGCCAGTCTAACCAATCCTCCCTCTGACACTTTTTAAAGGTTTGCATTTCCCCTAAACTTCCTCACAACTCTTTGCTCTATGTTGCTTTCCTTTTTTGCATAAGAAATGACCTAAACTGGCCACAGCATTTTAGGAGAGGCCTCGCTGGTTTGATCATACTATTGTACTAGTATGTTCTTAGAATGGTTTAACCTCTCAACTTCTTGCTAGTCTCTGACATCTCTTCCTAATGTCAGCATTTTAGCAAAAGCATGGGTGGGTGTCACACTGGTGAGGAAGAAAGACTCAGAACACAAAGAAGCAGGGCTGGTGGATCTGATTCCCAAGTCCTAAACTGGTCCCTTGCAGCAGTTTGTAGATTCTCTCTCCAGGGTGCAGTGCTTACAGTCTGGTAATTTAGGAATTACTAGAGTGTGAGAGTGAGAAAGAGAAAGAGAGATTGAGTGTGTGTGAAAAAGAAATGGTTGCACCGTACTTGAGTTCTAAAATTTAAAGGATAAGATTTTTTAATAAAAATATTCCAGTGTCCTACAGACATGAAAATATTGTCCTTTAATCTGTGGACGAAGATAATGGAAGATCTCAAAGTGCTTTAAGAATATTAATGAAATGTTATAATAATCCCACAGAAGTGTACACTTATTTACTTTCTGTGTATTCCTCAGGAAGACATCGTAAGTCCTATACTTAGTTGCCTCATGATTTTCATAGAGAAACATGCTTATGCTTTTTTTTCCAATTATTACTTTGAAGAAAAACTTCAGTATTAAAGCATTTTGCAGGAGAGTGTTAAAGTAGAAGTTCGGAAGACAGAAAGCTCTGCATATTGCTGATGTACTCTAATGCTGATGAGTTTGCCTTGTCAAAAGATAAATAACTAAGTAAAAGCCAACAAACTTTCTCATCAGTAGTTTGCATAGCAGCACCTTTGTTTCTGTCAGTACAGAGGGAAAGCAAACTTGCAGCAGACACGCAATATGTCAATTCATTTCCATTGTATTGGCAACAGGCAACAGAGGAGACAGATTTATCTGATAGTCTCACAAGCCATGAATTCTTCCAGCTCTCTCCTCCCCTCTCTGCAATCCTCCATATACACACATGCACAAATAAAGGGAAACTTGCCACTCCTGCAAGCCTAACATTGTAAAGTTCTGCAGTTTTATTGTCGGTGTTTATCATAAAGCATCCTTATCTGTTATCTGCTTAGAAAGGCGGCTTTGGTATGTTATTTCAGAGTAATAGCTGAGAGCGAGTTAAATTGCATTAACCTTTAAAGCTGGCATTAATGGGTAACCATGTCAAGAAACTATATTACTGTACAATTTCCTGTTCCTATTCTTATTCCAGTTCTGTGCTTAGGGTATTTTTTTGCTGTTAGTGTGAACCTTACATCACAGACTTTGAGCTCCACACATAGCATTTATGTTCTGAAGCAGCATTCTGCATGAAATTTTGCACTGGGTTTTCTTCCTCACCAACAGGTGTGAGAAAGCAGATTTTCATGGCTGAGCTTGCCCATCTTGTTCTTCTCCCCATTCAACATGGTACACTGCAGATGATGTGGTACATCCATGCTTTTCTCCTGTAAGATGATGACTTTGGGGCTAGACTACATCAAGAGCCTGAAGGTATTATGCTAGGACTTGCTATTGGACGTGACTGAACAGTCAGTGCAGTACTTAAGAGGTTTCCTCTGCTTGTTACAGAAGATTGATAGCAATTTGCTGGGACAGAGAGAACTCTAGACACAGACTTTTAGAAAAAGACACTAAAATATGTGAGCCCTCCTACATTCTCCGTCACTCTGACACATTTTGAGAAGCATTCCAGATGTGCAAACCCACGTGCTATAGATCTATTATGGTATAAATGCAACCCAAATGTGGCCTACCAGTTACCAAATACTCACTTCTGTATATTAATTATACACATTAAAGACCTATATTAAAGAATAAATATTACCACATTCAGAAAATTGTAAATGCAAGCACTGTATAAACATTTATCAGTTGTTTCAGATACAGAGAAAGAGGCTGAGAGAAGGCAACAGCCTTTTTGATTGCATTTTGACTGAAAGATCTCTTCATTACAAGTCTGGTTTGCGGACTCTCCTCCCACTCATAACTCTTCAACCCTTTGTCACAAACTGTTTTTCCAAAGAATACCTGCATCTGACCCACCTTCCATCAAAGTCTCTTCTAAGCTTTTGGGGAAGATCTAATAAGGCAATACTGTGAAAGGAAATATCTCCATATCACTGAGGCCAGGTTTCTGAAAGAATAAAGCAGACAAGAACTGTAGGGGACTTTAAAATATTCACAAATTGGGAGTCATCAAATTTAAAATCCAAGAGACTAGTTTACCAAAGAGGCATTTCTTCAGTGACAAAGTCCAGAGTTCTAATACTTCTCATAAAAAGTCCTTGTAGGAGACCAGACAGATCTACTCTCTAGGTTTACATATGGAACATTGGGTGATGCAGAAGAGGGGTATGTTACTTGGCTACCACAGAGATGAGTACAATGTAAGAGCCTAAACAGAAGAGGTTATATTTTGTTATGAAATATTTTTGGACTAAAGGTGTGTGTTAAATACAAACCTGCTAGAGCTTCTTGCCTAAAGTTAACAATTGTTTAAATTAATGCTGCAATTAACATGCAACTACTTTTCTTTTTTTCTTCTTAAATGCGACCAAATGCTTCCTGAGTTTCTACTGATAAAATACATACTGCGTTATCCTTCAAAACGGAGCAGATCAGGGTCTGCTCCACAGCTAATCAGTGCGGCCAGTCAGTGGCAGCTGGGGAGGACAGGAATTCTCCCTTAAGATGTATCAAGCTTTGTGCTTTTCTTATGAACCCTTCAATCTGCAATCAGAAATGCGTTCAGTGATAATCTTTGCCTTCTCCACAGAGAAGTCTGTCACAGACCATAGATAGGTAGCCATATTCCCTCCCTTAAGCTGAGGGGATCTACTGTTTTAGTCCAGCTCAGCTTAAAATATCAGCAGGATGGGAGGTGCCACAGCATCAGTCAGGAATGGTTATGTCTTGGGCAAGCCTCCTAAGTGGTGGAATTCATGCAGCCTACTGACAGACACATTTTGCCTGAAGTTGTCAGTAAACAGTCCTAAAGGAGTCTATTGAAAGACCTTACTCCTTTCCCCTTCCCCACCAAAAACCGGCAAAGATTTACTATATCAGTTCCAGAGATGCCAGTTATGAGCTCCAGGAAGTCAGACAAAATGAGCACATGCTCACTTGCACACCACTAACCCCCTGAATTGAGGGAAAAACTCGGGCTCTGCAGGTCTATACAGGGTTTTGAGACAACATATTGAATTCAGAATAGTCAAAAGGATCTGTCTCTCCCTAGGGAAAATGAAGGGAAAAAAAATGCAATCATTGTTAGAAATGGTGTTGATTTTTCCTAATGATAAATGAAATGAAAATCTGGATGAGAATGATGGATGCTGCCAGTTAGAGCTCTTCTTGCTAGAGCAGCCAATGCCTCTTTATGTACCCATCTCATAAAAGTGTCAGAGAGATTAAAAAAAAAAAAGCTAAAATTAAAATGGAAAAGAAAAAGTCATTTCACACATTTAATGGCATAATGAAGTCTTTTTAATGTAATTTTCTTTACTCTTCTGATTACATATTCACAAAGAGGATCTTCACTTCCATCTTTATTAGGCACTATGTTTGTCATCATTACGGGTTAAGTATTTTCATAAACATTTGATGAATATTAACCATTTAAAATAAAAAATAACAGTTTATTTTCACTGCAAAGACTGCTGCACATGGGAATATTAATATTAGAGCAAGTTGCATGGAATTACACACCCCAGCAGCTCCATTCCTGTGTGCAAGGAAGCAACGCAGAAACTGGAAGATGAGAGACTTTCAACCTACCAACCATGCAGAGGGCCTAGGAAAGATGTATCCTGTCTAAATCTATAACGAGGGCTGGCAATGATCACCAAAGAGTATCAGATCTCCCTGCAGGAGATTTGGCACTCCTGAAACCTTTCTACAGATCACAAAATGACTGCCTGGTTCTTTGCCACTTCCCTAAACTGAAAACATTTTTCTTTTTCCTATGTTTGTAAGGGACTCATCAGACCCTTTGTTTAACATAACTCTCTACTTAGTTTATATGACATTTCTAGTTGACACAAATGTCCTAACTAACACATTTTTAAACACAGTCAGATCTCTACAGTAAGGGGACAGCTTATTGAACAGTTTCAGCACCAAGTGCCACAGAAAGAGAAGGAGAAATGAACAGTAACAATGAAGGTCCATCAAAAAGAGGTTGATTGAAGTTGGATAAAAACATAAGCAAGTTAATCTGTTTTTAAATAGAACGGAAAAATGCAGACAATATTTTAGGTGTCAACGAGTACACTGAATATCGTTGTGACTATATTTTATTTTGATCCTTTATTTTTATTAAAAGTATATTTCTGAATGAATGAGTCCCATTGCAAAGGAAAACAGTAACACGGACCATTTAAATTTTCTTAATACGCTCCATTCTCCTGGCTTTGTTTCTTTTCCACTTTTTTCTGTGCTCCTTCCTCCAGTCAACAAAATAAAAACATCAGTGATGATGTACTGATTTCAAGAAGATATTTGAAATCGCTTTTCTGACAGAAGGCCATGCTGACAAAAACACACGACCTGGTTTTGGTCCCAAGAGCCTCTGCTTACCCAAAGGTAACAGGAGGCAGTGGCAACACTAGGCCCTTCCTCACCCGTAAGCTGACTTTAGTCAGCAGGCACTGGTTTGCTCCTTGACACGCTCACAGCTCCGTGGCATCTCATGCCAGCACTGACCTGCCCCAGGAGCAGGAAGCCACAGAACACATACAAACAAATAAATACAGAAACGAGAGTGGTATGCAAAGGGAAGGAAGCCCACCTTTTGATCTCGTCATGCCCCACACCACCTCCCCAAAGCACAAAGCACTATTTCCTATGCTGTCAACCCTTATTAGAAGGGCAGGTGGAGGAGGGAGCAGAGGATTACTTTTTTTTTTTTTTTTGCTTTCCCAGGCATAAACAGACTCACTTTAAATCCTGTAGGTAAGAGCAGAAGACTAAAGGGCGCAAGGGCCCGATCTGAACGATCCTGACTAGGGCTTGACTGAGCAGGGCTAATGGAAGAATTACTGGTGGATGTTTAATTAGGATTTGAGAGATGAGGCTTCAGCATTAGTCTGGGCTTTGTTTAGGGTTTGTGTGCGCTTATGCGCCCAGATAATTTCACGCTGTTGTCTGCCATGTCCTCCACAGAGCTCTGCCAGTGCTTGTTATAGGAGCCACATGGAGCAGGTAGAGTAAAAGCTCCACCTGGAGACAGCAGGGGCCTGCCGGCTTCCCTCAGTGCTCGCAGACAGGGCTGCAGATTTGCTGTGAGAGCAGGGGCCTAAGGAGTGTTAAGCCCTGGAATTAGGAGCCCTGCTGCTCCCTCTCACTCCTCTTCCTTCTAGCACTTAGTACCTCCAATTCCCTGGCCTCACAGGGAGCCAGGCATGTGCTGAGCTGGAATGTGAGTCACTGTTGGTCTCCAGCAGGGGAAGAGAGAGAGGCTGGGGGGAAAAGAAAGCCTTTCTGGAGCCAAAACTTCCTGTCACTCTTGGACACTGGCCATGGGAGAAGGCCAGTGCCTTGGAGTGCCATGAGGAGCTAAACTGGCATCCGCATCGCCCTGGCAGGAACTCAGGGCCACAGGATTAGGCAGTCACCTCCTTGCACTATCCATGCACCTACCTGTTGACATGCTGGCAATCAACACAATTCCATCTCCAAGGAGAGGATCCCACTGTTCCCTGCAGGCACAAAAGAAGCCTTTCTGAGAAAACAGATGTGATTGTCTGCTTAGTTTTGAAACTCATTTTCCAGCCCTTGTAGTTCCCATCTTCTGAACTGACTGCTTTCCCAGGAAAGCTGCTGAGATCCCGGATATAGCAGGGTGAAGACAGAGTCAAGACATAGTTCCTTAGAACAACTTACCATTCACTGTATGGGCAAGGTTTTGAAATCCTGATCCAGAATAGAAGTTTTCAGCATGGTATAATGTTTCAGTGCCTGGACTGAGGCATAATATGGTCTTCAGCCTAAAGGTTCTGGATGCTGGGAAGCAAATGGATCCTCTTCTTTCTAGCTAGTAACTTAAAACAGGTACAGGGAACGTTCCTAGGAATGGGAATTCAACCATCCCAACTGCCCAATGGTTAGTACGGGCAACTTTTCTGAGGAATATTTTGCCTCCTGGCATAGAAGCAGACTTTTTTACTGAAGGTCTACTCAGGGTCACCTAATAAATAATCACCTCCATCTCCTTTGGAGGCAGGCCTTCCCTAGCTAACCCCCCATGGAGGGTTGAGACCTCTTCCTGGATGTGCATAAGGCCTTTCAAAATGGGAAGGATATAAGAGATAAAGATTAGTTTAGCAGGAATCTCAGATAACAAGGAATCTCAGATATGGGGAAAAAATTCTTTGCACTGTCAAAAAGTAGATGCTGTAGAGCCTGAGTGGCATGAACAGAGGTGACAAGGGAAGCATTTAGCTCCAGTTTGCATGACTATATCTGGAAAGAATGGTTCAGTATTTCTAAATAGTTCCAAAACTGGACTGGTTTGTTATTAGTTGAAACCAAGCCCTTTCATGTTATTAATCAGCAGATGGTATATAAATGTGATGTTGAGAATCAATCTGCAGACCCGTGGCAAGAAAGTGGATGATTAAACAAGGAAATGAAACAGAGCCTAGGAATGTCATGAAACTGTCAGCATAGAGGGAGTTGGGTCCCCAGGGACTTGAGGCCTTCAACTCTCCTACACTCCCTTAGAACAGAAACACAGTGGAGTTTTGTTTATTTGTGCATATTCATAGCATGTCCTCACCACTCTTTAGTCTCTCCTAAAACAAATGTTGGTCCTCAAAAATTAGCCCAAGAGGGCCAAAAAATCTTCCTTTTTTTCCCTCTTCTCAGAACTGTGTAATAAACAAGGTGTCTCATCTTCCTCTGTTCTCCCTTTGCTTTTCTGTTCCACTATCCTTGTTCCCAACAGCATCTTTCAGACTCAACCCAACACACTCTGGCATAAAACTAAGCCTGTATGAGACTCTTCCCAGAAAGAGTAACAGCTTTTTTTGTTGGTGGTGCTTTTCTGTTTTCTTGTTGTTGTTGTTGTTGTTGTTGTTGTTATTGCTTTTTTGTTGGTGGTGGTGTTTTTTTTTTTGTTTGTTTGTTTGTTTTTTGATATCTAAGGAACTTGGGGCTCTCCATTCCTCATTTAACTTTTCAAAAGGTTCAGTGTCTACCATCCATTGACCCAAATGACCCTCTTGTCCAGTTGACTTCAGGCTTCCACCTCCTAACCTAGTCCTCTTGTGTTCCTTTCTTGTTTCAGTCCCTTCAAACAGGTAGAGAATAGTATTAAACCAGCTGCATAAGACCTCTGACAGCATAACTATTCCACAGAATCTCATGCTATGTAAAGATACTGGAGTTAAATCCAAGTGAACTCAGATGCATAGCCAAATATAGAGGCCCTTTCTGAAGAAGTCTGGTCACATTAGCTAGCTAATACTGCTTACAGTGTTGAACCCCAAGAGCTTGACAGCTCCCAGAACCAGGCACATTTGGCTCTTACTTGGGTTTCTCTTTGAGATTCTGTACTGCATGATGTAAACATTTCTGTAGTAGAAGGTTCTTGAATTTGCTGCCTCTAGTAACTTGGCTCAGCACAGACTCAAATGAAGGTTCTTTTTGCTAGTGTTGGGTTGAATCTTCATTTATTCTTTTCAACATGTATGCATTTTAATGCATAATTAATACTTCTACAGTAGTTTTCTACTACCATATGTGACTATTACTTTCCCCATCTTCACCATCAACCATTATCCTTCCCAATCTGTTTCCCTCTTCAATTTAGACTCCTCTCCTACCTCTCCAACCATAGGCCCCTCTCTTTCCTTCCCTTCCTTCTTCCATTTCCCTCCTTCAGCATAGGCCATTACTCCCATCCCCCCTGCACTTCTGTCAGCAAAGCAGTTTATCAGCAGTTGCAGTCTCATCTATCAGTCCAATTCATCTTTCCCTGCAGCCTTTGGGGGAGAGTGATAGAAAAAATCACAAGTTGCCTTCCTAGAGAAACCTGTGGCAGCCAGGGGCATTAATATGAGAAATTTGGGAAGGTGTCATTTTTCATTCAAGCTGACATTTAAGTTGTTTCATAAATATGAAATCAAACCAAGGGCCCAGATGGGCCTCCACCCCCTCCTCCTTTAACTAAGAATGGCCGTGATACTCTCTTCACCAGCTTAAACAAGGGGATGACAGGAGCAAATCCCTCAGGAATGAAGGATAGAACAGGGGCTCTTCTCACTGATGGCACCTATGATGTTTACACTAGGATCAAGGGAGAATTACCAAGCAAATAGGAGAGCCAACAGACACTGCTGGTAATGGCAAGCTTTCTGAGGTGGGATATCCCTCCGAGTGTACAAGTAATGGGGGTGGGGATGATGTTTCCCAAAAGGGATGATGTTTCCATTAACAGTTCTCTTACCACCCTGTTTCAAACACTCAGTGCCTGATTTTGAGAGAAGGAGATAACCATTTCTGCTCCTGCTTTGCTTTGGAAACCTGACTTGCTTATACCATCCTAGTCCCTATGCAGGCTGTGAAACAGCTGTAAGGTTTGGAAGACATCAAGCAAAGCGCATCCGAGCAAACCAGCAGTTTTGATGAAGATTTACTGGACCCTCTGAGGAAGCGGTATCTTCACTCTCCCCTCGACCTTCATTAGGATGCAGCTCCTTTCATGGCGGGGCTGAATAAGAGGTATCATGGGCACCTGTTAATGACCACAGATCCCAGGATAAAGGTAGATTCTTCTTCTTATAGATTCTGCTTCTTATTCGTTGTGATGTGGGAAATCTCTGAATCTGTCTGCAATGTTTGCTGTGTTCTGCCCACCATATGAGCACTGCTTCAGACCACCATCCACTCCACTGTGACTCTAAATCTGTATCCTTACCGGCAGGTTGGGGGAGATGGGCATAGCCTGAGGAGACGAGACATGGTTTTGATGCCTTTCCTTATGCTTCTAGGTGTTACTGGGTGTGATACACCTTCTTGGGATCCCAGGCATTAACTCCTAAATCCACTATAAATCTTGAGAGGCTTTGACCAGACTTCTCTGTTGGACAGAAACCGTCTGATTTCCAGTAAAAGTTTAGCAGGCTGTTTTTTGAGACTAGTGAACTTTAATTTATGCAGCTGTTTTCCTTCCCTAGCATTTGACCTAATTATATGTTTACAGAGGATAATCACCCTCTCAGTGCCTCCATTGGACTAGACCAAACAAGGCAGGCTCATTTCCTCTCACAGGATGGGCTCACCATTCCCATGTCAGCATCTGCTCCAGATTTAAACCTTTTCTCATGAAAATGATTGACAAGAACAATACTGATTATTCCAGGTGATGTCTGTACCTCCTTCAAACAGCAACCATGGTATTTGGCTGTCTCTAGTAGATGTTCCTCTCTTGGCACATCATCGGATTTCATTTACCTCTTGCATGGCCATTTTAAGTTGGAAGATCATAAAGGTACTGTGATTGACTGCTGCTTCTGCTTTCTTTCCAACTGATAAGTTTTCAGTATGTAGGTGAAATTGTTGCTCACAGTACCTAAATCTATGTCCTTGCATTCTGTACTGCTGCTTTCCCTCACATGCCTGTTAACTCAATCCTCACAATACCCTGTGGGGTAATCGGAGGATTATAGGCATTGATGCTACTGGGTGTTAAAGTTAACCATCTCCTAACTGTAAGCTAAAGTCATAATTGAAAACATCGGTCAAGATCGAGTCCTAAGAACTTAACTAGTAACCATTTCCAGCAGAGTCCCCTCCTTCCCTTCTTTCACCAGTTCCTTATTCACCCCACAGGTCTTGTACTAATCCTCATCTTCTTTCATTTAATTTAGTAGTTTCCCAGGTGGCACCATACCAAATTTTAATGAAGTACAGCTAGAGAAGATCTACTGCATTTCTCTTCTCTAGAACATCAGTTATCTTATCAAAGATGGATATCAGGTTAGTCTGACACCATCACCTTTTGATAAAGGCATGTTGCACTATATCCCATTTTATATTCCTTGTCTTCAATTATTCTTTCCGACATAATTTGCTCTGAATCTATCCATACCCTTGAGGCAAAAATGAGAAGCCTGCAGCTGACTAGATCACTATCCCTCTCTTTCTCAAATATGGGTACTGAATTTGCTCTTATTCAGGCAGAAGAATCCACAGTGATTACACAGATTTATTAAAAATCTCTTCTACCTGGCCTGTGATTCTGTGGGCCAGTTCCTTTAGTATTCTGGGAATGGTGATTTCTCAGGCTCCCCAATTTGAGCACAGTAAGCTCTCTCAATTGTTTCCGTCTTGCATGCAATCATTGCCCTTTCAGTACACTCATTCCCATTAGTCCAGCTGGGTTTTCCACCATGCTCAGTATGACTGCTCTTAGGGGCAAAATATTCCTCTAGTTTGGAGCTGTGCAAATTTTTCTCGCTATGTATAGAGACTGCACTTCTTTTTATTTATAGTGTTAAGGATCCTTCTGCTGTTTCATTTCCTTTGCAGGGACTAACTCAGTTTGACTTCTGGCAATTCTCTCTTCATCCCTGTACTTCCTGACCTCCCAAGACATGCCTTGCTTTGTTGCTTAATCCTCTTTCCAAAGCTGGCTTGATGTGCAGGTGGACTACGCAGTTATCAAGAGCAGCAGGCTACTGGGAAAGGGTAATAAGAAAGCCACAGACCCATTGCTTGCTTGGCTTATGCCAAGAGCTGCAGAATAAGCCTTGCTGCTATTGACAAGAAGGAAAGGGTCAAGGTGGTAGATACTACTGTGAGAATGGGCCCGGCAAACAACAGGAGCTTCCACCCTCTGCTCCTCCAGATGGCAGTGAGAGTAGCAAGAATTTTCTCTCGCATCCTCATCCCAATCTTGTTTCTTTGAATTCTCCTCATGAAACAAATCTCCTTAGCATCCCCCTCTTACACATCCCTAGCAGCAGCAGCCCGAGAAGGGTAGCTGCTTTGGCGTCAGAGAAGAAACAGGACACTAGCTCCTTGGTTGGGGTTAGAGGAGCATGAACAGAAGCAGGTCAGTATATTGAGACCACAGTGGCTGCAGGTATGTGGAGTAGAAGAGGAAGAGTGGAAGATTCCTCTCTAACTACATCTCCCTGCAGTCTCCTGCAGCTATTTTGCAGACTCACAACTCATCCTGTCTCCGCTCATTTTGCATCTGGTCTGTGCAGCCACCAGAATGACTTCTTTGATCATCTTTAAGGATGACAACATTCAGGAAATTGCTCACATTGTTGAGAAAGTGCTGTCTCTGCCTTCCTCTGTTCCTTCTAGGCTTACAGCTGAGAAGTTTTGAAAGTTTAACTTTTAAAAGTTGTTTGTTCCTCTCTTACAGGTTTGCAAATTCCAAACCAGGTTTAACTACCAGTTTAAATATATTCCTCTGCTCTTTCTCATTTAAAGTCTCTCTGAGTTCCCAAATTCTGCTGATTTACTGATATCTTTCCTTGTTCAAAGTTTGCCCTTTGGAAATAAAAAGAAACTCTCAGTTATGATTCATTCTTATTTATCCAGCCATTCAATTTGAGCTGAGCCATATAACTGTAGGACTTGAATAGACCTTGAGAGCTCACTTAGCTCATCTCTCTGCCTGAAGCCATGATCAGCTGTCCAGACCTCCATCATTCCTGACAGGCATATGTTTAATCTGCTCTTCTAAACTTCTACTGGAAAAGGCTTCATAGCATCTTCAAATGATCTATTCCTTGTATGACTGTCTTTACCTGTAGAAAGTACTCCCTAACATCTCATCTGAATCTCTTTTGCTGCAGTTTAGGACCACGATTGCTTGTCCTCTCCACCACAGGGGAAAAAAAGAACATAGCTATTGTCTTTGTGGCAGCCTCTTCCTTCCTTGTAACCCCTTTCAATCGTCTCTTCCCAGATTAAGCAGATCCCAACTCCTTCAGTCTTCCTCACTAATTGTGGTTTCTACATCTCTGACCATTCTAATTCTTTTCTTTGGGAATAAGTCCAGGAGATCCATATCTTTCTTAAAACGCTGTGTTCAAAACATCGTGCAATTGAGGCTGAGTTGAAAGAGGATTGCTTCCCATACATGACACAACTACACAACCCAGTGTTATGTTTGGTTTCTTTGCAAGAGCTGACCACTCGTTGACTCAGACAGTTGTGATCCACTGTAACCCTCTATTTCCTTCTGAGCAGAAGTATACATGGTGACTCCTATCTTGTGCTAATGCTATTGATTGTTCCTCAGTTCAGCACCTTGTTCTTTTCCTTATAGATCTGCATCCCATTTTTGACGGGTATTTCTCCAAACCAGCTAGATCATTTTGATTTCTGTCCCCTGCAGTAAGTGCAGGGCTTCCAACAAGGTGTCCTGTCATTTATTAAAGGCATTAATCCATGACCTAAGTTATCAATGACTGTGGTACCCAACTGGTGTACCAGTGACTGTGTACCCAATGACTGTGTACCCAATCCTTCCTAGCACATTGTAAATCATTAAAAACTGTCTTAAGTATAGTTTTCAGTGTTGAATCTGTACTATAATAATTTTATCAAGGCTGCATTGCTCTAGCCTGCTAATGGAAGTCTCATATGAGGCAGCGTCAAAATCTAACAAGTCAAGGTGCTCTGCCGTTACCTGTCAGAGTGGGAAATCAGGTTGGCTTTATACAATTTGTTCCTGACAAAAATCCAATTGTCTGTTATTTACCATGTTGCTACCCAACTCATGATCAATCTATTGTTAGGTCCCACGTAAAGCTCTTCAGTAAAATTCTCTCTGCTTACTGAAATCAAGGCTAGAGTAGTAGCACTTCTCATGGGGCTCAGTGATTACTCTGTGATGAAGTCTTTTAGCTATCACGTTCAATAATAACCAGGTTCTATTTTTATTAATAGCACTAGTTTTACAATCTAGATTTCAGAGGTTAAAGCCTCCTGTGCTGACAGAATTCCTGCTTACAGTTTTTTTTCCCTCTCCCCCTCTCTGTCTCATTTATGTTAAAGCAATTCATAATCATGTGGACTACCACAGATACCAAGAGTTAACAGTGATACCATTTTTACAATTTCTCCCAAAGCGAATTTGAGCTAAATCAATTCAGTTTTATTTTTGTTGTTACTTAATTGCCCATCACGCCAATGTGCAACATAAGCATAATTTAACTTTGATCTTTGTTTTATTCTTTTCTGAAGAGCGCAAGCTTTTCAGTCCCAATGTTCTGGTTATGACTGCTACCTGCTCCTCGTGTTTTTGTAGTAAACTGTTAATAGTAATCAGATCAATTGGCAGCAGGGGTGCAGAGGTAGAAGGGAGAGTGATGGTGGTACTCAAAGCTTAGCCAAGTATTGGCTACGAAAAGAACATGCGTGACCATAATTGCAAGGTTCTGAGAAGTGAGTATAAGACAGAAAAAAAGAGGCTGTCACAAGGTTGATATGATTAGGAAGGTTTAAGGCAATTTAGGAACTGAGATGTTTTCCCAAAAGGAGAACCATCCTCCAGGAAGATGCTCCTCCTTTATGCCCAGGAGGCTGATTTCTGGCATTGATGTAGCACAATTAATAAGATGTTAGTCTGGGAAACAGGGTGGGAGGTCAGGATAGGCTTGTATAATAACCATCCTTATGCTTATTTAATACACAAAACTGGGTAGAAGAGGATATAACAATTCAGAGATGGGCAGCAAAATAAAGAAGTAAAAGATAAGGAAAATGAGAGTACAAATGCTGTTCAAAACATTGGTGAAACTGGTGATACTGTTCGGGAAAAAAAAAATCATCATTTAGCTAGAAGAATGGGCAAGACTAGACTGAAGCAGGCAAGGCACATTACAATTATTCCAAGGAACATGAAAAACAAACTGAAAGGTCTTTCCGTTCAGTCAGCACCATGGATCTGCAAGTGTCATAAACCAATTTTTACTTCACTTTACAGTGAAGAATTCTCATGGAGAATTCTTCACTAATTCTTCACTGAACAGAAATCAGTGGTAGCAGACAAACTGTTCTGCATAAAAGTTTGTGATAATGCAGAAAGCAAGTATGCAGTCATCTGAAAGGGATTCTCCAAAAACTCAGATCTAGGACATCAAGAAGCGTTTAAGAGAAATTCTAAATCTCCTTGAAAGAAAATTAAAAGAGGAGATAACTCATCTCTAAATGCCTACCTCATAAATTATTAAGAGAAAATATTATTACAGGCCAGGGAAAATGAGGTGAGTTCTTCTGAAGTGTAGGTCAGTAAGGAAGCCGAATTATATATGAGAGGGAGAGGGAGAGGAAGAGGAAAAAAGAGGGAAAGGGAGAGGGGTGTGCTATTAAAAATTATATTTAGAATCCCTGAGTCTCCAAGGAACAATAGACATACAAGTCAATTATAGTGCCTCAAAGGGATATTTTCAAATAACATACCTAGCGGGAAATCACACAGGCCTGACTCCCCACGAGCTTGCAGCTCCCATGATCATTTCCATTTTACAAGGTAATGGTAAATCCCTCACATCCCAGATTGGCAGCTTTTTCACATAAGTTTTAAGTATAATGAGTAGTACTAGTGTACACATCTAGTACAGTCATTGAATCACTCTGAACAAAATTTGGAATCTCTATCCCAAAGGAGATTTTGCAATTTCAAATTTGCATTTATTTTCTTTTTAAATCAAAAAAATCCCAAATGTAGAAAGCCCTAATTTTAGATCAAATAAAATGGTTTATCTGTATTTTAACTTTAGCATTACATTACACTATACTTTCAAAGAGAAAATAGAAATCCAAGCAAGAAGTCATAGAAAAGCCTAAATGAAACATTTCAACCTCCTGGAAGTGTTGATGTGTTTTCTGAGTGAAGTTTCATCAAATGGGGCACATTTCCACAGACCCTGAAGCTTTTGTAAAATCAGCCTTTACAAATAGAAAATTGTTATTTAAAAAAAAAAAAAATCGAGTATCCCTTTTATTGAATTTCTAACCATCAGCACTGGAAGTACAATCGCTGTTGCTTGTGTTACTAAACAGCCTTCTCATCATGACAACACACTCAGCATCCCTCTGGCCAGCCACTCAAGAGAGTAGGCTTATTTTCATGTGGTTTCACCTTTGTGACCAATGGACCCCTGCAGGTCCACAGTCTGTCTTTAAGAGGCTTTGAAAGGTACCTAAGAAACAAAGTGTCCTTCGATAAGTTTGAACTTATTATACTGGGTGAAATTTCTCCTGGAAATGTTTAGCTGTTTCTAATTATAAAGAAAAAGTGGCTGTCACCAACACTCAGATGCCTCATGGGGCAACACTCGATGAAGAGTTAACAGCACTGAACCTTACCCTGATTCAGAAGCAGAGTGTTGCAGGCAAAGCAGTAACTTTGGGAATTTGAATGAATTTAATTTGGTTGGGGTCAGCTTGCAATAGTTTTTCTGCCACTCCTTTCCTCACATTCTTCTCTTTTACTGCTCTGGTGGGGATCCTCCATAGGCTGCAGTTCTCTTGGGGGTGTCTCTGCTCCTTCACAGGCCACAGTCCCCTCAGAGGTTTACCTTCTCCACCCACTTTTTGTGTCTCTGCCTTTGCTTCTTCTCCCATGCATCCTCTGGCCTCTCTTGCTCTCCCTCCTTTGTCTTCCCCCCACTCTTCACTCCACAGCAGTTACTGCCTTGCTTAAATGGATTTGAGCAGAGACAGCAAATCTGTATCTCTGAAATGCTTTCTGTCTCATTTCATGAACTCCTCCTCCCCATCTTCCTTCAGGAACATCCACTTGTCCCAGCATGTAGAGAAGGAACATGGAAATTTGCAAATGTCCTTTCCAGCTTCTTTGAAGTTGACCATACTACTGGACTCCACATCATCCTTGGCCATGAAGCTGATCTAATGCCTGTCTTCTAGCATGCCCTCACCCATACAGTACATGTAGGTCAGTACTTGATGACCTGGACCTCCCACGAGTTCATCAAGAGATACCAGAGCTGTGTTAGTAACTGTGCCTAGCAGTCACAGATTTAATGCAATGGCATTTCTAAACAAGAATTTTCTATTACATTGCTTCTTGGGGTCCCTTCCCCCTCACTTGCAAGCATATTCCAGCAGTCTAGGCAAGTACAGTCAACTACCTCCTTCTGAATCTCATTTGCTGCATTAGCAAGATAGTGCCATCTCTTCTTCAGCTTACCCCAAAGCCCTCTCTCCAGGGCCTCCCCGGCTCTGCTGGGCTGCCCAAGCTCCCTAGAGCCCAGCTGGGAGATCACTGTGGTAAGCACATGTTATCGTAGCTCCCGCAGCCGCTCCACAGCACCCATGAAAAAGTTCTCAGATCCTGTACATGGGGACAGCCCGGGCCCCAGGATGCTGAGGCAGGGAGCAGGATCCCTCCCAATGCTTCACAGTCACCTTCCTGTCCTACAAGAGCTCTCCTGTGTGCTCTCGGACTCTGTGTTTCTCCCGTTTTACATTGTTTGCACCTACAGCCTCACACAAGTTGCTCTGCACTGCCCCCTCAGCACACCACTGCCACATCCCAGTATGGGAATTAAGGCTCCTTCCGGAGGTTCGAAGTCACTGTGATTACTCTGCCCCCAGACCATGCCTGCTGCAGGCATTGCCCACATCTTTCACCTGCTACTGCTGCAAGTAAACAGCCTTTAACTTTGGGAGTTGAACTAGATGATCTCTAGAGGTCCCTTCCAACCTCAACCGTTCTGTGATTCTGTGTGATTCTGTGAATGTGAATCAACTTAATTTGTTGCCAATTAACAAACTTTTAAATACTGATTCACATATTAAGAAACAACAACAACAAAAAGACATAGGCAATTAAAGGAACACTTAGAGAAACACCTCTCCTCCTCCCTTCCTGGGCGAGGGCTCCCTGGAGGCCACACTCCTTTCAGAGGTGCCACCTGTGTCCCCCCTCACATGTAGTTACAGCTCCTGGCTATGAGTGCTCACACAGTGGCACCATGTAGCCCTGTTCTGACCACTGAAGCTTTGGGATACACTTGGACTTTTCCCATCTCCTACAGAGCCAGCTGGAATCCATATGTGATGGTGCAGGACCTTCTCCTGCAGCTCCCCCTGCCTCATATCCAAAGCTCTACAGTGTGTGTTTAACATGGAGGAAGGATGGGAGTAACACAAGAGCCCCTGGGATAAAAACAAACAAACAAACACACAACAACGAAAAACCCCACACCTTCTCTGGGTGAAAAATCTTCTGAATCTGGGAGCTGACAGCTGCAGCTTCCTTCAGTAGCCTTCCCTCCAGCTCCAGTGCAAGCACAGACCTGAGGTTATTTCTCCCTTTGGCTTTCCCAGTTAATCTCCACTGTGTGTCTGAAGTTGCTCTGTCTACCTTTGTTGTGCAACTGAACTTCCCAGCATTTCTGGAGAGTGACAAATGAATTAGCAAATTAATTTCTCTGCCTATCAAACCTGCGAAACAGGAAAGCTGCATATGCAGAAGATCAAACTACCTAAAATTCCTAGCTGCTGAGATGCAGCAGATGAAGGACTTTTAAATACAGCAGTTGTACTGGATAGTTACAATCTCAGTGAAACATTTGGGATGTTAGTGCATCAGATCTATATGCCCTGTTCAACAAATCATACACAGCCTAGGAAAATTTATTGAGGGGCTTAGTGCACTGTCCCCTGATGTCACTGAGACCTTTCTTGCTTTGTTCAGAGGTGATGAAGTCACACTTTTATCTTTCAGAGAGAAAGCATTTCATTTTAGATGAGGCAGTGATCTATTATCAGTAAAGAGCAAGCATGACAAAAAAAATGGGTCACTCCCTAGCTGGTGGGTGGACCATTAAAGAAATCACTACAGCTTGCACTTCTCTGACCATTTTGGAATAGATGAGAAGGATTAAGTGTAGTATGGATAGTGGGATTTGTCTGAGAAAATATGGGGATCTACAGTGTAGAAATTTGCATATAAGGAAACCATCCTAAGCTTTCCTTATAGTCAGCAAAGACCTAATCAATATAGTCAATATTGTTTAGGGTGCAGTTCATCTTGTGCTAAAATAAACACCTATGTTTTATCTGCTGATCCACCCTCTTTAGTGTCCATTAACAATAATGGAATCCAGACATCTAGCAGAGATTTAGACACCTGCTTAGTAGAGCCCCATCACTAGGTGAGAGAAGTCCTCCCTGCACCCCTTCCTTGGCTATAAAGGGGGCCCTGCTAGGCTGGTAGGTAAGAGGCTTGCATTATCTGTGTGCAATTTGTTGAATAATCTGTCTTGAATTCTGTATCCTCTAGTAGCTAGCTAATGGTCGCTTACATTAATTCCTAAGTTAAGGTGACCTTGTAAAGCTAAATAACTGCATTTCTCAAATAGCATATGGCAAACATATGTATGCATGCATTTAGATATATGTGAAAGAAACCAAACCTACCTCCATCACTTATTTCCCACTTTCACTTCAATGCCAAGATAATTCACTTAAATAGAGTTCCCAACCTTTCTACAGGCATAAAACATTATGAAAAAGGAGGAAAGAACGAATTGGCTGTCTCTTTTCCTGCTCAGGGAATGAAAAGGATAATTACTTCCTTATTAAAACAAAAATTAAATATTTTCTAAGCTTTAATCCATTTTTGTCTTTGTTATAACGCCTCTTAAAATAAAAAAAAAAGAAATATGAGACTTAATAAAAACAGCCCAAAATTGATGGAAACGGAATAATTGGCAAGGCATAAAAATAATGCTTGTATCCTGGAGACAGGCTGTGTTGTCGGTAGTTTCTTAATTTTCACTCTATTAAGGTAATTTCCTATGACTGTGGCTTTTCTTCCAGCAGCCATCCTCACACACTGTCATCCCTGCCTTCTTTGCATGCTGGGGATGTAGGTTTTTTTTTTTTTTTTTTTTTTTTTTTTTTTTTTTTTTTTTTTTTTTTTTTCTCTCTTGATTGGGGAAGAAAAACATATATGAAATCCATTTTCAAGATTTCAAAAGACAAACCTGCTGGTCTCCAACTCCATGTGCATGAGAAGGAGAGTGAAAAGAAATTCCCAAATTTAACTTTAATTTATTGTAGTACTGGCTCAATAGCACTTTTACTGACTATCTCCTTTGAGAAAGTAAGCTTTACAGCCACACTGTACACTAAAAACTTTGAGATCACAGCAAAATGTTTGCACCAACACCATAACTGAACTTGGATCTAGATCTGGTTCTTAAGTTACTGCAGACTGAAAGTGATTTGTAAATAAGTTAAACCTGCAAATTTATGAAAAGTTATTGTGGCCATACTGGCAGTCACTTGTAGGCTTTGTTCATTGTTTATTTATTTATTTATTTATTTATTGCCTTCTTGGTGACAGGTTTCAAATACCCTCCCTATCAACAGGAGATGTTGATACAATCTATCAAGGTTATTAGGTGTACCCACCCTAAGACACAAGCACAATGGGAAAGTTTAGAACTAAATCAAGATTTTGCTGGGAGCCGTTCCAGCTTGAAACGAATGACATGTTTTCAAGCATGTCAGGAGTGACATAAGGCCACATTAAACTGATTTCAGAACCACAGTGAAATTCTCATATTAAATAAGAGCAATATTTTTGCCTAAAACTCAGATTACGCTACCTGAAACTATTTAAAAGTTTTGGAATTCAGTGAGTAGAAGTGTCTCTTGCTTCTCCACCTCTTTTATCGTTTTTATTCTTCCAGCTAGAATCAAATATGAAAGTGTGGAAAGGTTTTAACTGGAAAAAAGAAGTATCAGATGTTCTCAAAATTTACTGCCTGAGATGAGAACCTGGCACAGAGGAGCAGGAAAAGCAGTCCTCCATCACAGTCCCAGTGCCCCCTCTGACACTTGTTAGTTCTCTGTTTGCATGTGTTTGTGTGTGTGTGACTTTAAAATGATTTTGAAAATCCAAATGTGTTATTTTTCTAGATGTTTTGTGAGAGTTTTCCAAAGCAATGTTGGGAATTATACTTGAACTTCCCTGAGTATTAGCTATTTTCCACAATATTTGTTTTGTGTTTGCATTCACTTGTGTACAGGGAGAATTGATTTTCATCCTGTTATCTGACAAAACCTTTTGGTGATCTAGTAAAAGATGATCCCTTTCCTTACTAGCTCTGTTTGTCATGAATCTCTCAGTGTCTGATCCTTGTTTTAGTGATACCAACAGCTGATGTTTTCTTTTGAACAATTGGCAGGCATAAGAAAGCCAGGCTGATATTACTGCATCTCATTTCTTTTTTCAGGTACATTAACTATAAGAGGCAGGTGCCTCTTCTGTGTGTTATTAGGAGCAGGCATAATCTGGATTATGTCCCAAAATGAGAGAAGGAGGAATTGGGTTCCATCGTCAGCTCTTGTCACTGACATTATACAACCTTGCAGAAAATACTTCATCGCTCTGCCTCCTTTCTACCTTCCACATCAGCGTGAAATGGAAGTTCACTGGCCTTCTATTTCGTTTGCAGTTTCATAGGTCAAAAAATACTATATAAGAATCATGTATCCACTTGCGCTATTGTCAGATTTTCTGTGTTCTCAATCTTTTGAGGAGCAAAGTCACCTCTACTGCTCAGAATTATACACAGGCTAGAGATAAATACCATGTGCATGTCTACAACATACAGCAATGCAGACTGACACAAAACAGCCTGAAACAAACTTCTTTTGATTATAGAAGCAAGTGTAACCATGATGACAAGTGGAATAAATGAGCCAGTGAGGAACCCTGTGCTACTAGAAGCAGGTACTTTTCATTACCCAAGCTTTAGCAGTAGCACAGAGACTTCTAACTGTATCACATTATGGTATATCATTTACCCATAGCCTTTCCTGTCGCTCCCCACATTTCCCTGTGAGATTCCATCTATTTAGCTATTTTTATCAGGGAGCATATAAAGCTATGGGAGAACCAGTAAGGATGAGGAACCACATTAGCACCTTAATGACACCCAGTTCTCCTTTTCTTGGAGAGGAAGGCAGAGTGTCCTTCATTGCTACTGACCACTGGGAAGAGAAGTTTCAGCCCAAATGTGCAGTATTTACTGAGGAGCTTCTCCCAATTGGCAGATGAAAAGCTTTAGAAACTGAGGAAAACTGTGCCTTCACCATGTGGTAAGCTCTCTTTGCCTACCAGTCATGTGAATTTACCATTGCTCCTGGAATTTGGAGTCCAAAACATCCTAATGGATCCTTCAACTGGCAAAATCACAGCAGCAGGTTTAAAAATTAAAAAAAAAAAAAAAAAAAATACAGCCTACGGTTTTGAGTTGCAAAACTCAAACAGAAGAAGGCAGTATACAGAATGTGGAAAAAAGGACGGGCCCCTTGGGAGGAATATAGGAATGTTGTCAGGGAATGCAGGCATGCAACAAGGGAAGCTAAGGCACATTTGGAATTAAATCTGGCAAGGGATGCTAAAGACAACAAGAAGAGCTTCTTCAAATATATCAGCAGCAAAAGGAAGATCAGGGAAAATGTGGGTCCACTGGTGAACAGGGTGGGTGCCCTGGTTACAAAAGACACAGAAAAAGCAGAGTTACTGAATGCCTTCTTCGCTTCAGTGTTTACCAAGAACAGCCCTCTGGAATCCCAGACCCTAGAGACAAGAGAAGGTGCCTGGACAGAGGAAGACTTGCCCTGGGTAGAGGAAGATTGGGTTAGAGAACACTTAGGTAAACTTGATAACCACAGATCCATGGGCCCTGATGGGATGCGTCCAAGAGTGCTGCATGAGCTGGCAGTTGTTGTTGCTAAGCTGCTCTCCATCATCTTGGAAAGGTCCTGGAGAATGGGAGAGGTGCTGGAGGACTGGAAGAAAGCCAATGCCACACCGGTCTTCAAAAATGGCAAGAAGGAGGACCCAGGCAACTACAGGCCAGTGAGCCTCACCTCCATCCCCAGAAAAGTGATGGAACAGCTCATACTGGCTGTTGTCTCCAGGCATGTGGAGGACAAGAAGGTGGTCAGGGGTCAGCATGGATTTGCCAAGGGAGATTCTTGCTTAACCAGCCTGACAGCCTTCTATGATGGAATGACTGGCTGAGTAGATGAGGGGAGAGAGGTGGATGTCATCCATCTGGACTTCAGCAAGGCTTTTGACACCGTCCCTCACAGCATCCTTCTGGGCAAGCTCCGGAAGTGTGGGATAGATGAGTGGACGGTGAGGTGGATTGAGAACTGGCTGGATGGCAGAGCCCAGAAGGTGGTGATCAGTGGTGCGGAGTCTAGTTGGAGGCCTGTGCTTAGCGGTGTCCCCCAGGGGTCAGTCCTCGGTCCAGTCCTGTTCAATTTATTCATCAATGACTTCAATGAAGGGATGGACTGCCCCCTCAGCAAGGTTGCTGATGATACGAAACTGGAAGGAGTAAGTGATACCCCAGAGGGCCGCACTGCCATCCAGAGGGACTGGAAAACTAGGCAGAGAGAAACCTTATGACGTTCAACAGGGGAAAGTGCAAGGTCCTGCACTTGGGGAGGAAAAAGCCCATGCATCAGTATGGCGTGGGGACCGACCTGCTGGAGAGCAGCTCTGCAGAGAGGGACCTGGGCGTCAAGTTGAGTGACAAGTTGCCCATGAGGCAGCAGTGCTCTCGTGGCCAAGAAGGCCAATGGGATCCTGGGCTGCATTAGGAAGAGCGTCTGCAGCAGGTCAAGGGAGGGGATCCTGCCCCTCTACTCAGCCCTGGGGAGGCCACACCTGCAGTACTGTGTCCAGTTCTGGGCTCCCCAGTTCAAGAGGGATGTGTTGCTGCTGGAGAGAGTCCAGCACAGGGCTACGAGGATGATCCGGGGCCTGGAACATCTGCCCTGTGAGGAAAGGCTGAGAGAGCTGGGCCTGTTCAGCCTGGAGAAGAGAAGGCTGAGAGGAGACCTCATCAGTGTCTATCAGTACCTCAAGGGAGGCAGTGAGGAGGATGGGGCGGCCTCTTCTCAGTGGTGGCCAGAGATAGGACAAGAGGAAATGGCCACAAACTGAAACACCAAACTTTCCACAGGAACTTTAGGAAAAATGTCTTGACGGTGAGGGTGCCAGAGCCCTGGCACAGGCTGCCCAGGGAGGTTGTGGAGTCTCCTTCTCTGGAGATCTTCCAAACCCGCTTGGACGCAGTCCTGAGCCACGTGCTGTAGGTGACCCTGCGTGTGCAGGGCAGTTGGACTGGACGATCTCTAAAGGTCCCTTCCAACCTTAATGATTCTATGATTCTATGATCCTGCCCCTATACCAACCAGGAGAATGTTCATACCAAAGACAAAACCACACCAGTACCTAGTGGTGGGAAAAGAGATGGAAACAACAAGAGCATTACCCAAATGGTATGCCCTAAATTAAGCTCAGCAGAGAATAAGTCAGGACATGCATAGATAGTCCTCAGAAACAGGTTGTGCTCCATGCTATAGAAAAAGGAGAAATCTCTACGTGCGCAACATAACTAATAAAATCTTTATCTTATTTTATTATGCCATAGCTCCCTGAGTTTCTGCAGATGCATTGTCTGTATTCTATAGATGCATTGTCTACATTTTCCTTTTTATTTTCCTTCTCCTCTTTTCTGCCTTATATTTCACATTCACTCTGTTTTTCACTGCATCTTACTTCTGACTGCCTTTTCACCTTATTTTTTCCAATATCTGTTTTCTCTTTTTCACTCGTCTCTCTGCTTTTCTCTTTCCTAAGGGGAGTATGGATGAGGAAACATCTGAATTAAAATGTGTGCACATTTGATGCACATGAGAGCTTGATATGAGGCATAAGAAGTTTGCCACATCCTTAGCGATTAGCTCTTTGACTACCATCTTTCTAGCAGCAAGATTTTCCTCAAGAAGAAATATATGGCACAATCATCTCAGTTAAGGGAAATTAAATGAATTTTGGATAGATAAAAACCCACACAATGAAATTCTGAAAGAGTCAAGGGAGATGTGTTTCTGGTATCCAAACTAACTCAAATTACTTTTCAACACTGAAAGTAAAACATATCACATTTACAATGCAGAAAAAAATACCAAAGCCCCATGTCTGATGTAACCCAGAAAACTAACACTTGAAGATGAAAACATGAGTTTAGAATTAGTGAAAATTCAAAATGATTCTCTGATTTCGTATAAACAGTTAATTACCTGTGTCAGTGAGTAGAGCAAACAGCACAGAAACTGTCTACTTACTGAAAATAACTGAAGTGGGAAAAAATAGCAAGGAGATATCAACACAGAGGGAGAAAAGATTTTTTTCTAAGCCTAGTAGTGAATGGAATGTTGTAAATTAGAGGCAGAGAGCTCTATCCTGTCAAGAGTTACATCTATGTAACAGATAACAGAGGGCAGAGCTAGGCCCAAGTGAAGCAGCGGGCATTTTTGCTGAGCCCCTGTGAAGTAGAGTTGCTGCTGTCACCTTGTATTCCTTTTGCTTCCCCTTCCCCCTTCCCTCCAGGAGAAATCCCTGAATCAGCCTTATGTGATCGAGGCGTTTTGCCACTGCGCAAGCAAAATGGGGAGCTCTCAAATGCTCTCATGGCAGCTGTCCCACATCCAGCTAGTATATTTCAGCTGTCAGGGGGGATTAAATATCATCCTTTAAGCAAACTCATGAAAATGTAACAGCCTCGCCATTTTGTCTTTCTCAAGATAAATTCAGTCCTCCCTCAGCTCCCTCTGCTGCTGTCAGTAGGCCCTGCTGTCCCTCCCTCTAAGTCCTGTTAGTCTGTCCGCAGGCTCCTACCTCAGACTATGCATGGGCAAGTAACAAAATGTTCATGTTATTTGGACTTGTTAAATACTCAGTGGTCATCTGAAGGTCTGATATTAAAGAGTTCAGATTCAGACATATATCCAATGAGGTAACCAATAAAAGAACAGTCTCTCCGAAGTATTTCCAGAGCACTCACCCCCTGTTTGGCTCTGGCAAGAAAGTAGCCAGATTTTCGAAGTTCTCAAGTTCAATGCGTAAGAACTGAAAGCCTTGAGGACTTCCAAAGACATGCATTGCTGAAATATTTGGATAAACAGTGATGTCAGAAAGCTCATGCTGACCAGCAATCATGTCTATTTCATTAGCCAAAAGTACCAGAAAACTAGATTGGATTGTTTAGTGTTGTTCTGCAGATCCCACACTCGAATACTGACAGCTCAATGATACAGCTGTCACTGAATTTGGGCTCAATCTAAGCCATTTAGATGTGTAAGTACTTGATTGTGCCTGAAAATCAAATATTTAGATCTTCTGAAAGTTCTAACCTTGTGTGACAGAGAGAACTGCCAGCATGAAAGCACACTACAGCTGAACATTTGGCCCTTTGTTTTTAAACTTCTTCAGAAAAGTCTATAATATTAGTAAGAATGGGAACGTTAAATGGCTGCTTTGCACGGGGATGCTCTATTTCAGTCGACTCACTCAGGGATTAATCATCCACATACTGTCTAAATGCCGCCCAGGCAAGTTGCTCCATGCCAGCAGGAGCTAGGAACTGACTTTAAAAAATTGCCTCAGTACTGTTTCCAACTCAGCATCCGGACACAAGGATGACATTCCCCACAGAGCAGCAAAAGTCCTCAAGGACATCAAACTCACCACTGCTAGTGAAAAAGTCTAAGAATGTGACAAAATCCTGCCATCTCACATTAGCCTGCTTGGCTTAATCAGACTTTAATGTTAGTCCACAGTGAGATGGGGTTTTCTATATCTCTAAAGAAGGCAGAACTCACTTGGAGTTACAGGCTTACGTTCTTTGAATCTTTCTGCTTCAGCTGATATATTGTCTAAATCTAAAACTTATTTAAAAACCTGTCTGGATGCGACAGCTTTTAATTAATCTTCTCTTAGTTTTTATACCATATAGTACCTTGAAGACGCAAGATCAATCACTGTTGTATTGTAATGTAGAGTTGGGAGACAGAAAGATAAATGAGCTATCAAGTTTAGCATTTTGATAGCTAAGTTTAATTTTAACTAGCTCAGGAACATACTGTAGGTAGGTGGATAAAGCCATGAAATGGAGCATTCATCTTTAGGCCCCAAGCTAGAGTCCATCAGAGAGGAACTGAAAGAGTTTATTAATCTCTGATCAGTCTCATGTGGAACTGGGTATCTAGGGTCACATAAACGATTACGCTAACAAACATACATATCTTATCCTTCCTATTGACCTTTCAAAAGCATAAATTGTCTCTTCAAATGACAAATATCATCAAATGGTAAAAACAAAAATTGCACAAGTCTGATGGATTCCAGGTACGTCAGATAAAGTTGTAGGTTGGATAGCTTTCATTCATATATCCTACAACTTCCACCTTGTAAAGATTCATTTCTAAAGGCATTGGGACAATGTGCAATATATAATACTAGGCATACACAGGAGTCTTGGCAGAAACAGGTCTCGGTACTTTAAGAGGAAGGGTAAATACAGTGTCACGTGCATGATGGGGAACATAGAATGATGTCAGTCAAGGGTACAAAATGAGTCAGCTGCAGAGCTGGCAGTAGAACCAGGGAATCCTGACTCACCATTTACTCAATCCATGAGGCTATTCAGAGGGCTGCAAGTAAGTGATATAATAGCCAGTCAGATCATTCATCTTTCAGAAAGTGTTTGTATAAGGATAAGGCATGTTCACATCCTTCTGCCTTTCATGATTCATGGTGACTCAAATTCTTTTGTGTTTCACAGGGCCTATCATGGAAACTCTAATTCCAGTGTTTTCTGCTTCGTCCATTGTAATGATTCTAATTCTAATGCATGCCACACATCCATCACGGTGACTACTTCTAATGCGTTCCACCCAGTCTTACTGCAATGACTAATTCTAATGCATTGCACCAGTCTACAAGGAATTTCCATCATGCATCATTTTAAGATCACATTCTATTCAACACAATGTTCAAATTAAGGCAGTTCTTGTATGTACGGTTGCTCTGAATCTTAACTCTGGCCTTTTTCTATTAGATCGCTAAAAAGGTTTAGTGGGGCTAAATGCAAAGCAGCCCTCTTTCTGTTCTTCTCTCCATGAGATTTATAAAACACCCATCATTCAAGTTTCTGCATGCTGGGCAAAAGCACATTTTTGCTGGTGGTTTATTCTGATCCACTGGGGTGACAATTGCTGAAATGCATAATAAACCAAGACAAATGCTGAAATTGTTGCTTCTCCAACAATTGGAGTCATAATGGAGTGACTCCAGTCGTAACGTGGAAGTCGTGTGGATTTTTTATTTGTTTGTTTGTTTTGTCTGAGCAGAACTGTATAGTTGTAAATGTCTTCTCATACTATAATTATTAGTATGTAAAGAAAATGTGTTCAATGGACATGACTGACAATATATATACCTCATCCAAGTAACTTAGTTTTCAGTTACTTCTCTCGCATGATGCTGAGATTCTGAGCACACAGTTAATGATACATAGTATCCATTATCCCAGCAATTGTTTGAAAATGAAACTATCCAGTAATAACTCATTCAGTTGGTTCAAAATTTGTTCGTCACATTTCTGTGGATTGACTGCTCCACAGTAACCGGAACTGATGCAGAAGGACAAATGGCCTCAGATCTGAGACAGACTTTTCTTCCCAGCTCACTCCATTTCTTTGCTAGGGCAGGATTATTTGCTGCCATTGTGCTAATACAAGGATTGTAGCCAGGCGGTTTCAAACTGTAGCATGTGACAGGGCTTTGGTACTGCAGACATCCCGGAAGGACCCGTCCCAAAAGAAACTTTGTGTTCTGTAAAAGCAGACTTTCATCATTAGAGGCAAGTCTATAGCAAAGACACAGAGCACAGCCATTTTTAATATATTGGAAATAGAATTTAACTTGGGCTGGTTTTACACTGTGTTTATACTCAATTTAGAGAGCAAGGGCACGTGCAAAGCCTCTGTGGAGCAAGAGTTCACAGAGAGTAAATCTCAGGCCTGTAGCTTAGAACCACTTAATCACACGACAGACTTCATTTCTGGCAGAAGTAATTAACAAAGGTTCAGCCATCTAATCAGGGAACAAAAGCACGGCTGTGTCACCTCATTGACCAGTCATGCCACCCGAATATCGAATCACGAATATTGACTACTAACAGCAAAAGGTTTGCAGGTAATTCTCAGACCAAAATATGCATAGACTGAGGTTGCAGGTCAGTTAATGCAAACACATTACATAAAACAACTACTGGCTAACTGCTGGCAGCTGGCAAACAGGAGGAAAACAAGAGGGGAAAAAAAAGAGCAAAGCAAAACAGCAGCTAAATTTGCCAACTGCTGCAGATTCTCAGATTCTTCTTGACTGAGTATAAATAGGGCCACGAAGATGATTAAGAGACTGGAGCATCTATCTTATGAGGAAAGACTTAGTGAGCTGGACCTTTTTAGCCCAGAGAGAGAAGACTGAGAGGAGATCTGATCAACATGTACAAGTACCTGAGGGGTGAATGTAGGGGGTATGGGGCCAAACTCTTCTCGGTGGTGGCCAGTGACAGGACAAGGGATTGTAATGGGTACAAGTCGAAACACAGGCAGTTCCATCTCCATGTGAGGAAGAACTTCTTTCCTGTGAGGGTGCCAGAGCCCTGGCACAGGCTGCCCACAGAGGCTGTGGAGGCTCCTTCTCTGGAGATCTTCCAAACCCGCCCGGATGCCACCCTGTGCCATGTGCTCTGGGTGTCCTTGTTTGAGCAGGTGGGTTGGACTAGGTGATCTCTAGAGGTCCCTTCCAACCTCAACCATTCCGTGATTCTGTGAAAACACAGACCAAAAAAACAGGACATGAAAGGAGAGTAGAAAAGAGGGTGTGCATTCCTGGAAAACACCCTTCAGAAGAAAGTTTGGAAGTGTGGAAGTGCCAGAGTTTGCAATGCGCATATTGAACTGTTGGAAATTCTTGCCTAGAAGTCCTTCTTGCAGGACTCCACACCATATACTGATCCCCCAGACTGCATTCTTCATTCACTTTTCCTTTTTGCTTGCTAGTTTTGTCCAGTGCCAGGAAAGGGCATGCTGCCAACGCTGACTTTTTCTGCCCTCCTTGAGAGCTTGTTCTTTTACATGGTATCCAGGCTTCCTTCCTTACACTGAGAACAGCACTGATGTGGAATAAGAGAAAAGCAAAGGGTGGAACAGGGGAGTACTTGGGGCTCAGTATTAGGTGATTTCATATGCACTGACTTGTAAATGCTAGGAGAGAACTAACACCAAACTGTGAATGTAAGCGCTCCTAGAAGATGGTAAAGTCCTTGTTCAGAACAAAGCCTCACACTGTGCTTCTGCCTTTGCAGTGCACTGAATAATAACCCCATCATTCAGACACCTTGTTTTGGGGATGTCAAAGACCAGACTTACTTAGGAGCTCAGGTTCATCCTAACTCACCACACAAGGCTGACTCCCAGACAAACGCTATATTCAGAAAGGATTCGCATCTTAGAAAAGTAGCCCCAGTAGCCCCAGTACCATTCTGGGATGTCAAAACAAAAATCAAGGAAACCCTGCAAGAGTAGGGCATAGTGGAAGAGTGTAATAATTCTTTCAGTTCAAGTGAATGCTATTTAAGTAATAAGCATATCTTCCATAAGTTCACAGTTACAGCCTACAGAAAGCTGTAGTATGAAAGATGATGAGTAGAAGGTAAAGAGCTGAACAGAGAATTTAAGTTCATATATCTAGGTACAGAAAGGTAGGCAATAAAATATTCTAAAGCTAAGTTGGTATTGCAGTCAAAACACTATATAGAGATGCTGGAGAGCTGGGATTTATTTTCAGCCCTGGCACTCTTTTTATGAATGACTTGAACACTCTCAGTCTACCTTGTTGTAAAGCTTTATTTCCTCTGTTGTAGGGGAGAGAAGGAGAATGCCAATAAACTGCCTCAGAAAAAGCAGTAAGGACACGGTAACATTTGCAAAGTGTTCAGACATTAGGAGACTGAAGAGACAGACGGCAGGAAAACAGCGGTTTCCATGATCCTCTTCTGTGAGGATACAGTCGTGCACAGTGGGCGTTGTCCATCCAGACACACAAAGGGACGGACAGCATTAGGTCCTGTCTGGCTGCTGTTTCTCATGCTATTAACAGCTGTGGGGAAGTCCAGGGAGTAGGCCTGGTTTGCAGAAGCTGAGGTCCAGTTCTTTAGTAATAAGTCTGAGGCCTGAGTTACACTGAAGATCAGTAAGGCTTCAGCAACAACTGGGTGAGCAGAATGGACAAATGAATGCTCAAAGCCAGGAGACCAGACTAAGCTGTGATAGCAGAACCAGAGTAGATGGTTTCAAAAACAAGCCGTCTTTCATCTGTCTCCTCCCCATAACCTTCTTTCCCTCTGCAAAGTGCTAAACAGAGAAGACCAAAAGGTGGTCCTCTCACCGAGAAGTCTGGGAGATTATGATGGAGACAGGAAGGTCTGTGCACCCACACAGCTCTTCCCTGCAATGCCCAGTATCATGCTGTGATATAAGGAAATAAGTTGAAAATGAGGATTATTTAGATGTGCTGTTGCATGGAAAAGAGATCTGAAGAGTAAATTAACGGTGCCACTCACCAACCTCCTGTAGAATCAGTCCATCAGAGCTGAATTAGAGTCACCAGAGGAGTATATATATATAGGCAAACAGTCCTCTCATAGGACTTTGAAATCAGGCAACTAAAAGGATATAACCAAATTTGCCTATAGGGAAAGCATCATCTCCCATTTCCTGCCTCCCAGGAGTTTCTCCTCCTTTTATCTCTTCCAGTACCAATGCTTCTGAAAAGGTATAACTTATTTTTTGTTTCTGCTCTTAGCCTTGCCATTTCAGCTGATTAGGAAACATGAATGGTAATTCGGTGCCCTGTGCAACAATACAGTTGGTACATGCTAGCATCTTTGAATCAGTCCAAAGAGATGGTCAAGAAAGAATATTTCATAGGTCTATTTCTGCTCACCCATTGCAAAAGATACATGGAGCTGTTCACATGAAGACTTCACTGTTACAGAAGTTCTCTATTCTTAGAAGTTCAGTGTTTCTTAGTACACCAATTTTAACTGTCTCTGAGGTCAAAAACAACATAGCACCTTCACTTTAGGGTAGATGCAGAATAGGAAGAGAAGCTGCAATTACTCCTTCCAGGTAATTACCCTAGGTAGGGGAACTGCTAAATACCTTTAATTACTGGCAGCAGTACAACTTCTCCAGCACAGGAGAGTGAATGTTACAACTAGTTCTCATTACCTCTCACTCCATCAAGGAGGTATCATATGAGGCAAGTAAGAATGGGCACTGTTTGCAATAAAATAAAGTGAAGTGAAATAAAATAAAATAAAATGATTGAGAGAGAAAAACAACAGAAAAAATTCCACATTAATTGCCCCAAGTTGACTGACAGAAGGAACTCATGTCTCCTCCTTGGCTAGGGCTACCACGTAGCTGTGGACCAGGTTACTCAACAGTGCTGTCTAGGGAACACCAGTGGTGCCAAAGCTGTAGCAAGGGAGGTGGAAACTTTCCAGGATCCCCTAGGAAATGTAGGATTTCTATGAGGCTGAAGGTAGGGAACAGCTCTTACATCAGCAGCACTAATATGGCTAGGCCCCCACCAGAGCAGTTTGGGGTCAGAATGGTGGCAGAGAACCTGGTCTCTGACTGTGCCATCCACCTGCAATCACATCAGGACTGGGCTTGTTCCTGGTCTACCCACACATCAAAGCTCACAGAAAATGAATGAGAAAGCATGTTATGTGGTCAGCCTTTTGCTGTGTGCCGGGGTATCGTGGTTCAGAGGCACAACCAAAGACAGGGAGGATTAGAAAGAGTGAGCAGCAACAATTTTCAAGGGTATGGCAACCTTCATAGCCAATCCAACCAGTTGTTCAACTGTTGTAACAACTTGTCTCAGACAGTGGCTAGCATCAAAGATAGATGTAAAACACTTAAAATGGGAAATAACTAACTAATTTGTCCATAGGGGAAGTTTTTTTATAACCCCGGGCAGTTAGTGGTTGGATTTATTCCCTGAATCTCAATGGCTGATATTTCTTATAAATTTTTTATTTTCTCTAATGTAACTATGAATGTTCTCACTATCCACAGAAATAGCCCTCTTGTTTTTTTTTTTTGTTTTTTTTTTTTTTTTCTTTTCTTTCTAAGTCTGTGGAATCAGTGGGTATTACCCTGGAGCCATGAGTCCCACAGTCTAAGTGTGAAATAAAAATTATTCCTAAGACTTCCATATCTGTTGCCTTTTAATTTCAAAGGATATCCTATTGTCCCCGTACTAGAACCTTTTTAATATGATTAATTATTTATATACTTCTAACATACTCCTTCTTATTCATCTCCTCTCTGAATGATATCTTCCTTAATCTTTTTTAGTCTCTCCCTATCTGAAAATCCTTCTAAGGCACCAAACCATTTCCCTGCCTATCTCCAAGTCCTGCTAGATTCTCTTTTTTTTTTTTAAGAAGAGTTGATGGGAAATTAGCAAAGTATGAAAGGTGAGGGTTTATCAGTAACCTTATGATGGTATTATAACTTTAATGTTAATTTTTCTCCTATGCTGTAGATATTCTTGCTGTGCATCCAGTTAAGCTAAGTTCAAGGAAGGAGGGGGAGGAAATCTAACTTCTCTGAATAAGCATATCTGAGCAACAGCTATCTCCTGCTGCTCCTCATGCCTCTGACTACTGCTCTCATTTTCAGTCTTAATACATGTTATCAGGCTGTGTTTCTTGTTGGTGATTGTCATTAGAATGGCAACCTGCTAGGGTTATATAGCTGTCCAACTCCTATCAAACAAGAACTTGAAACATTTTTCTGTTATTTTTAAATACAGCCTTGTACCGCCTGGTTTAACTTTAATGTTCTGATTCAATGAATTTCTCTGTAGTCATCTAAGAGAATGGTCCACAAGGGAAAAAACAATGAAAAAGTTACTTTTTTTTTTTTTTTTCTGTTAAATTTTGCTCTGAACGAAGGCTCGGAGAGGAAGGACAGTCTAGGTGACAGGACTAACACCATGGTAGAAAGAGCTGAGTCCCTGATCTGCTTACCCTTCTGCTCCCTTACATGACCTCATTGGTAACTGAGGCTCTGGCAGGCACTTGTAAGTGACTAAGGTCCTGATGCTTAGCAAGTTGCTGTTGATCAGCTGAACTGTAGGAGCGAAGATGTCCACATTTCATGTCCACAGAGAGAACAAAATAAGACCTATTCACTTAAACTACCACCTAGGAGAACACCACAGGGTAATTAAAGGTGGCCAGCTATCACTTTGTCATCTGTGAAAGCATGTCCATGCTCTCGAAGTTTCTACATGATTCTTTAACTCACTAGAGAGTGGGGAGAAAGAAACAGGAAAATTTGAGGTACGTATATACAGGAAAAAATGTCTCACAGCACTGTAGCCACATGGTTACATCTATATTGCATGGTGAGGATTACAAACTAGCAGTGGGCTATGGCAACACACAGATAGGCAGCCCCTTCGGTCCCAGGTCCTCTTCTCTCTTTCCATTCAACCGTATCTGAGGTCAGTAGCAGGGTAAAAATTGTCAACCAATGGACCAAAAGGATACGGTGTAGAGGTGGAGACCTTTGACCCAAGGTGCTGCTCCTAACACTGCTGGGGAAGAATGGCAGTAAGCATGTGTGTAAGGATGGACTCACACCATCCCATCCACCTCTATCCTTCCTTGGGCAGAATGCATGTAGAAGCAGATATCACAGGCTGCTCAGACAGACCCCCCATTGTCCAGGAAAATTCACTGACAATGTAAGAGGTGACTTAGATCATCTCTTGGTTAGGGTAGTGCAACATCAGGAGCAGATCAATTTGCCTATACTTGAAGCCAGCCCTGAGCCGTTGTGACACAAGTGATATTTGATGTGAAAGAGAAATGAGGCCTTGACAATGCTGATAGGAAGCAGAGGTGGAGGGGAAAGGGAAGAAAGAGAAGAAAGGAAAGAGAAGAGAGAAAGGAAAGAAAGGAAAGAAGGGAAAAAGGTGAGGGTTGGTCTCTTCTCCAAAATGACAACTGACAGGACAAGAGGAAATGAACTTAAGTTGCTCAAGGGGAGATACAGGTTGGGTATTAGGAAAAATTTTTCCACGGAAGGAGTGGTCATGCATTAGGACAGGCTGTCCAGGGTAGTGGTGGAGTCACTGTCCCTGGCAATGTTCAAGAAACATGTAGATGAGGCACTTAGGGATATAGTTTAGTGGTGGTCATGCGTTTATGGTTAGACTTGATGATCTTAATGGTCTTTTTGAACCATAATAATTCTGTGTTTTTATGAAAGAAGGGAAAGAACCTTTTCCTTATTGCTCCAGATTATTGTATTTTTTTCAGGCCTTTTTTTTTTTTTCTGCATGTTTTGAAATAAACTCTGAACTGTTTTGCAAGCCCTTCGTATTCAGTGCAAACATCTTATTTTATTATCTGTGGTTTTGTTGATGATTTTCTTTCTTTCTCCTCCTTTTTTATTTTTAATCCATTCAACTATGTATCGGATCTTCAATTCTCCAGTGTGCATTTCTTCTTTGCCATACTATCTCCTGCTTTTCACAGATAAACACGTCACACCTGGGAGACAAGCTCTTCTAATTAGTATTAAAACCTGAAGTTTTTCCATCCTGCTTTGAAGCTTTCTAGGATGCCTTTTTGTGAATTATAATGTTCTCATTTCGACATAATGCAATGCTCAATCAAAAGTAGCTGTAGCAAACAATTCTCAGCAAGACACACTATCTCTTTTTCTTCCTCTCTACAACTGCTAAAATAACAAAAAGTCCAGCCTAGAAGAGGTGGTCAGAAGTTGAGCTCTCTGCTTGGGTACTGAGCTTTCTACTTTCTTCAGAGACCTCTAAGCAGCTGTCTTGTAGTCCTTTGTCCTTTCTCCTCTGCTATTCTAGATCATGACAGGCGTTCTGGCTGCCTTACGTAGCAAATAAATGCTTTTGAACAGCAATTCTCCTTCAGGCCCCTTTCTCAGCATAGCCCTACAGTCACTGGTTACGGGACACCTCCAGGCTTCCCATCCCTCGGTAAGGACTTCTGCCAGTCTACACTGACTCCCTGCTTTCTGTGCTCCTTCTAGGGTAGAGAAGCCAGAGTTCAGGCAGCTCTTTTTAAAGCATCTTGGCCTCCTGCAATGTCTCACACAAATTCCTGCATTGAGAGTATAGGAGAAGGTACAGAATAATATATTACCTGGGCATGAAGGAGAATCATAAATAAATGGGATAGCAAGGGCTCAGGTCATCTACGAATTTGTTTGTTCGGTTCCATAGACCACTGTGCTATAAGTCACAAACTGCTGCCCTCGGGCTTCTACTTCTGCAACTGCCTGCTGCACACACCAAGGTCCCAAGCACAGTGGCAGCCCATGATGCAGACTGTTTCCAGTAGAGCCTTCTTTTTCTACAGAGTATCTAGCCTTCAATATATAGAAAAAAAAAGAAAAAAAAAAAAAAAACGTTCTCCAAAAGTGAGCTTTTTCTTTGTACCTCTCCTAAGCACTTTTATTCAGAAACTAGCTAGAGTTGATGCAGTCACAGCCTCTGCTCCCTGAAGCCGGTCAAGCAATACCAGAGCCGTCACAAATGGTACTGCCAGCAATGTAGGATCACTGCAGCCAAGGCTAGATAGCAGCTGTTCTCACCTATGTCATTTCTGTTGCCAGGATCTTAAGGATAATTATTTCCTATACTAATGCTTTAACGGTGAATTTCTGTGCTTTGTGTCCTCATGCATGTGCAAATGCACAAATAAATGTTTGTAGGTATCTTCTAAAATGTTGACTGTGAGATCTGAATGCTATTGGAAGCACATTTATAATCGGGCATGCTTGCTCAGGGATCATCCCATCCTTATTCAGGTGGGATGGGAACTTCAACGAGGAAGGCCAAGGCCTGTTTGGAATTAGACTTAGCAAGAGATGTCAGAGACAACAGGAAGGGCTTCTACAAATACAGCAGCAGCAACAGGAAGACTTTGGAAAACACAGGCCTGTTGCTGAACAGGGTGGGTGCCTTGGTGATGGAGGATACAGAGAAGGCAGAGTTACTTAATGCCTTCTTTGTTTCAGTCCTTACTGCTAAGGCCGGTCCCCATGAACTACAGAGCGGAAGAGAGAGAACCAGGAGAGAGGAAGACTTTCCACTGGTTGAGGAGGATTGGGTTAGAGATTCTTTAGGCAAACTGGACACCCATAAATCTATGGGCCCGGATGGGATGCACCCAAGAGTGCTGAGGGAACTGGCGAGGTTTATTGCTCAGCCACTCTCCATCATCTTCAAGAGGTCATAGAGAGCACAGGATGCTTCAGAGGACTGGAAGAAATCCAACATCATTCCAGTCTTCAAAAAGGGCAAGAGAGAGAACCTGGGAAACTCCAGGCCAGTCAGCCTCAATGCCAGCCCTGGACAGCTGATGGAGCAGCTCATCCTAGAGACCATCTCTAGGCATGTGAAGGAAAACAAGGTGATCAGGAGTAGTCAGCACGGATTCACCAAGGAGGAAGTCATGTTTGACCAACCTGATGGCCTTCTATGATGGGATGACTGGCTGGCTGGCTAAGGGGAGAGCCGTGGATGTTGTCTACCTTGACTTCAGCAAGGCTTTCGACACCATTTCCCATAATATCCTCATGTGGAAGCACAGGAAGTGTGGGTTAGCTGAAGGGACAGTGAGGTGGATTGAGAACTGGCTGGCTGGCAGAGCTCAGAGGGTCAAGATAAATGGGGTCGAGTCTAGCTGGAGGCCGGTGGCCAGTGCTGTCCCACAGGGGTCTGTACTAGGCCCAGTGCTGTTTAACTTCAGTGACTTGGATGAGGACACAGAGTGCACCCTCAGCAAATTTGCAGATGATACCAAACTGGGTGGAGTGGCCGACACTCCAGAGGGCTGTGCTGCCATTCAGAGGGTCCTAGACAGGTTGGAGAGGTGGGCAGAGAGGAACCTCATGAGGTTCAACAAGGACAAGTGCAGGGTCCTGCACCTGGGCAGGAATAACCCCTGGCACCAGTACAGATTAGGAGTTGACCTACTGGAAAACAGCTCCCTGGAGAGGGATTTGGGAGTCCCGATTGACAACAAGTTAACCATGAGGGAGCAGTGTGCCCTTGTGGCCAGGAAGGCCAATGGGATCCTGGTCTGCGTGAGGAGGAGTGTGGCCAGCAGGTGGAGGGAGGGGATCCTGCCCCTCTGCTCAGCTCTGGTGAGGCCGCACCTGGAGTACTGGGTGCAGTTCTGGTCTCCCCAGGAGAAGAGGGACATGGCGCTTCTAGAGAGGGTCCAGCGACAAAGTAGGGTGACAAAGATGATTTAGAGACTGGAGCATCTATTGTATTGTATTGTATGAGGAAAGACTAAATGAGCTTAGGAAGTTTAATCTCCATATGAGGAAGAACTTCTTTCCCGTGAGGGTGCCAGAGCCCTGGCACAGGCTGCCCAGAGAGGTTGTGGAGTCTCCTTCTCTGAGATTTTCCAAACCCGCCTGGCTGCCACCCTGTGCCACGTGCTCTAGGTCTCCCTGCTTGAGCAAGGGAGTTGGACTAGATGATCTCTAGAGGTCCCTTACAACCTTAACGATTCTGTGATTCTGTGATCTGGGCCTTTTTAGCCCAGAGAAGAGAAGATTGATAGGGGTCTCATCAATATGTATAAGTACCCGAGGGGTGAATGTAGAGAGGATGGGCCCAAACTCTTCTCAGTGGTAACCAGTGACAGGACAAAGAGTAATGGTTATAAATTAAAATACAGGAAGTTCCATCTCTTTATGAAGAAGAACTTCTTCACCGTGAGGGTAACAGAGCCCTGGCACAGGCTGCCCAGAGAGCCTGTGGAGTCTCCTTCTCTGGAGATCTTCCAAACCCACCTGGCTGCCACCCTGTGCCATGTGCTCTGGGTGTCCCTGCTTGAGGAGGGCAGTTGGACTAGATGATCTCTAGAGGACCCTTCCAACTGCAACCATTCTGTGATTCAAGGGAGTCTAAGTGACTTAGGAAAGCCAGCCTTTCCCCCACCTTCAATTTCCATTAGATTTGCTCTTCCAGTTCTGTTAAGCTGATTCCAAAAAGCCCACTCATTGAGCAAGGCTTTATTCGGCTTTATGTAATAACATTCAAAGTGCTACTTAGAATGACAAGACCTAGACCTATATTGTAAAAATAAGTATGTTTTACAATAAAATATCTAACTCAGGATAGTCTTCCAAAGTGAAATCAAAGGACCTTGAAAATTGAAAAATTGAAAATCTATAGAAATTTTTCAGGAACATCTTAGATTGCTAGGTATTAGATTGCTTAGATTGCACTAGGTATTTTCTGGACCTGGAAGAACATGAATGAACTCTGCTGTCTTCTGAGGAATAAGTCAAGTCTGTCAACATCAGGGTCTAGGACCATTTGAGATACCCCAGACTGCTGAGATATCTGTATAGGAGTGATGGATGTGACACAGAACCCCTGGGAGAGGCCTGTCCTTCCAAAGTGGCAGCTGAGATGCCCTGAAGAACTGCTGATGGATATTTGAGTCATTCCCTTGGAATCTGTAAAAAGTCAGTGGAGAAAGTCAGTCTGAATTTAGATAGTCAAATTTGGGATGTGTACTGTTTCCTCTGCCTCCTCAGGCATCTGATACTCATCATTGCCACAAGGCAAGATGCCAGATTGGACAAAGTGCTGGTCTGAGGCACAAAAGCAGTGCTGGATGACAAAAATCTCCACACCTGATTTAAAACATCAGGGGGAGCATGAACATAGCATGTACTTAATACATTTTGATTTTTATTAAATATTTCTTGCCACTTTTTTTTTTTTCCCCTGGAAAGCAACTAGATTCAATGCAATTGTGAACATTATCTAAAATGTCCAGAATCAGCTAATCATTATCTAAAATGTCCAGATTCAGCTAATCATGTGGCATGATGCCAGATTTTAGTGTAGCTTCATAACACAGCCACAGGGACCCAGGTTGAGAACACCAACCCGTACCATCTTTGATCTAAGATACTACAAGGTTTAAATCCTTGATCATGTTCCTAAAGCTAATTAATCAACATTTTTCATTTCCTAAGATATCTATGTCCAAGAACAGTGTTACTGATTTGGTCACAGACAAATTAATCACTGTATATGCAGTAGATAGGGCTATTTCTACAAGAACATTTAAAATCAGTGAAGTGGCTATATTGAATCAAAAATTATACATTTTTCCAGGTCTCTCAAATTGTTATTCAGAGAGTCATTCTAATACCAAGTCTTCAAAAGGAACAGCATTATTTTTATAATGAGAGCAAAACATCTTCCATGAAAATCAGGGCCACTCTGTTCTTGGAAGAAGTCTGTGTTCTGTCAGCACTAAGAGGTGCTGACTCCATGCTACAACTCAGACTCCAGCCCTATAACACTGCATTCCTTTTGCAATTTCCACATATAAGCAACAACAACAATTACAAAAACAGCAACAGTGCAGATCTCCCCTCTCCCACTACTTTCCCTGAATAACAGTGGCAACATTTCTCCCAGACGCTACTAGGGAGTCACACCATAGTTGATTCTCTTATACTACTACAATATTATATTGTAGTAGCATAATGAACCATGTACAGCATAATTGATGGAAGTCATACAACTCATGCAAACAAACAAATGGATGTCTAACAAATAAATATATTAGAAATTAACTTTGACTATTTGTGTGTTCAGCTAAGATACGAATTCCATCTATGGCAGGTGACAGACAGAAGGTGACAAACTGGCAAGAGAAAATTGAAACCAAAGTACTTAGTAATTTAATCATTTCTTCTCTTGTACTTTAAGTCTGGTGGAAACTACCGACTAGCAGTCTTAATTCCATTTACTAAAGTTTTGAGGGATACAGTACACAGGTGTCAGTGCCACTCCGCAGTTAAGGTTATGAATTGAGATTTCCACTGGCTGACATATAATTATTGAATTCACTTTTCAAATTTGGCACAAGGGACAAGCGGATTTATTAAATAATTGCTTCAGTCGAAGATTTAGAAACTCTTACAAAGCAGACATTCAAAGACGTCCATTGAAATTCAGGCCTGTTTTTCTCATATTTCTTTGCGTTTCACTATCTCAAATCATATATTCTGCCCACACATCACATTTCACCCAGTATCTCATCTTTACAATATTTCAGACATAGGGCAGGTATTGGGACTTGAAATGAAGACCTTTAAAAGTTATTTCTATTATTTTTTGCAACTGCATTTAGCTTGGCAAAGAAAACAAACAGATGTGAGAGCTGTCATCAACACCATGCTCTGCTATGCATAAAGGTATGAGAGAGACCTTTGTGCACAATATTGTTTATAGACATAGCCTTTCACTTACTGAAAGGGAGTAAAATAAAGATGTTGTTTCCAAATGGCAGGGTCTCCCCTTGCTTCTCATTCAAGCGTGTTGTCAGCGTAAATGGAAACAACCAAAACCTAACCCCAGGTGGACCTTGTCTTTGTAAGGAGAAAAAGAAAATGATAATGATAATCATGATAATTGCATAGGTGTAAAATGCTTGCGAAGATGGAGCCATTTTCAGAAAGGGCAAACTATTACTGGATACTGGCTCCTTACTCATATGAAAACAACACCTGCTTTGTTTCTCCGAAGATTTTCTCTCAGGTTACCTACTGTCCTTCTTTGATGGGAGAAAATGCCGCCAGGAGAAAATGCTGCCAGGATGTCTCTCAGCTCACACACACTGGCAAAAAATGCCATGGGAATCTGACTTGGGCAAGCATAGGCAAACAGCTGTCATGGTCTCCAAAGTCATCTCCTCCAGCTGTCTCTTCCCATTAGGCTGTAGTCCCACTACTGCTGGCTGTGGGACTTACCTGTGCCTTAGCCATTTCAATGCACATTGGCTACCCAAGCCTATGATCACTAGCTGTTTCTGCTGGCATCCTGGACCTCCAATGGCAGTGACAAGAGACCAGATGTACCACTTCTCTGCTCTTTTGGCTCCTAGGGCAAATACATCCAGCAGAAGAGTGGGATAAGCATCAGGAGATGGCCATAGTGACAATAACATCTCCCAGACGTTGAACAACAGAACTGTTAGCCACATTGAAACAAGAATCCCAAGCAACGGGGCAAGGGGAAGCTCCAGCAGTTATGCTGGCGGGGATACAGATGTACAATTTTAGCAGAATGAATCCCAGTGTGAATACCCTTATACTTAAAAGAGAAAGTTAGGGACAGAGGAGCTGGGTTATTATAGACACTTTCCCAAGTGACATCAGCTAACCTGAAAAAGGCTTCTCTAATAGCCAAAAGGGTGCATCTTGTGCAAGGATTACACCTATAAACCGTATCAGTTTAAATCTGTCTTTGCAGCCATAGCAGAAGATTGTCCCCATGCAGACGGACTCTAAAGAAGGGATAACACAGATGCCAGGTAGCGCTGGGGACACGGCTGCCAGGGTCAAGGGGAAAAAGGCTGAAGCACAGCTTGAGAGGAAAGCCGAAGAGGAGGTCTGATGTGCCAGCAGTGAGGAATGTGTGGGAAGACAAAATGCCCTTCAGGAGGAGGTTCTTGGCGATTATAGCTCTACACCCTTGAGCACACCACTGTACAGCAGTCATGGTAATAATTAATAACAAGGAAATGATTCTTGCCCTGTTCTGGTCACCTTATTAAAGCGAGGATATTGTGGAAATGGAAAAATCCCAGCAGGACAGCACCCGGGATGATAGATGGATGGGATACATTTTTAACAGAGCTCACTACATTTCAGGAAATATATTTCTGAAGGGAGAATGGCTGCAAAGCTTTTATATTCCTTTCCCATTCTGCTGCTACCAGCTGCTGTCAGAGACAGGATAGGCTGAGGCAAGGTGGACCCTTGCTCTGACCACCTGGTGGCCAATTATGCTATGCTCTTTGTTCCTAAATGCTTGGTTAAACCCGGTAACCTTGTCTTTATATTTTGTTGTCATTCCCCTTTGCACCTTTGGTACTTAACTGAGATAAGGAACAGAAGCTGTTAAAAGAATGCGAGCTAGTGTGTTCTTTTTGCATGTCTGACATGGCTCACAGCGTTTGGAAAGAGATGTTGCTTGGCCCTAAACAACTCCTGAAATCCAAACTTTCACTGCTAAGCCAAGGTCTAGTTTCTAGTTTGCTAAGGGCCTGCAATTTATTCACAGATGCTCTCAAATAGTTTCAGTGCACAGGAAGTTGAAACAGGCATCTCGTGAGTATCTAGATGTGGCAAAGCTGAGTTAAATATAAAGACAGGATTCTCTGTTGCACAAATGGACAGGAGTGCATAGTTTTAGCAAGGCTGTTCCAGCCTTTTAGTGATTAACATTCCCCCTTAGGGGCTCTATAAAGCCCAGAAGTCACTTGCAGCTAGGTGTTCTCACAGCTGCATGAAAACAAACCAAGAAACCAGCACAGAAAAGTTTCTGTACAAGCTCTGAATGCTTTCTGATTTGTCCCTGCAAATGCTCCCCATGCTGCAGCTCCTCTTGCCAAGGCTTTTAGATGGCATGGTGGGCTAACATAGAACGGGCCATTCACCCTGCTCCCACTGAGTCACAAAGGAGAGACCTTTTGCAAGGATCTGTATTTCAGTTGAAAGGGACACAGGAAAAAAAAAATGAAGAAAGAAAGAAAGAAACAAAAGAAAGCCTTAGCCCTCCAAAACAATTGACTAAATATTTCCTCTAGTTAATAAATAACAGGCTTGGCTGGGGAATTGTAATTGTGTGTATAATGCATCTCAGATCTACGGTATAATTACACTCTGGAAACCATTGACTAATAAAAGGCACCAGCCAGGGGAAAGGATGCCTTCTTGCCACGGGTTGACAGGCAAGCAACAAACAAGACGCACTTTTTCACCTTCTATTCAATAAAATCAGTGTATTAAATATGCAGGCAGAGCACCTCCATTAAGTAATTCACTTTCTTCCTTTTCTTTCTTTTTTTTCCCCTTTCTCCTCCTTTTGTTTCCATCAAGACAGGGAAGGTTAAAAAAAAAAAGAAAAAAAAGAAAAAAGCTATATATGAACCCCCCCACTATATGTGAGCTGTGTTTTAATGAGGCTGCATCCTGGTCCCTCTGCTGTACTAAGCAAACATGTTCCTGCTCCTGCAAAGAAAGACATTGCTTGACTGGGCCAAAGGGAACAAAGCTTAGGAAACACTGTGAGCCTTTTTCTTCGCTCCCAACCCCTCCTTCATTCCCTCTAAAAGCAAACTCATCCCTTTGTTATATAATAAATGCCTAGTCACAGAGTAAAGCCAATATAAGCTGCTTTTCTCCAACCAACCATGCATTTGGACCTTTAGAGAAAATTGGAGGTGAAGGGACTCAATTAAAAGTCATGTTTTAGTTTCAAAAACTTAGGAAATCACATATAGATGTAAAGAAAACAGCTAGCTCTTCTTCTCCAGCATGCTCTAAACCAAAGCTCTGCAGAGACTCTTTCCACTTATGATTTCAGCCTTGACAGGAAAATGGAAGTAAAGCATTGCATGACTGTTTCAAGGTTCTGCAAAATGTTTGGAAAGGCCCTTCGGTATGGGAACAGAAGGGGCAGTGTGATGGATTTAGTATACGACTAAAGCAAAAATTCCCTTTGCAGGCCTTCAGTGCAGCATTAACTTGGACCAAAGGACTGGAGCATAGCCATGCCTTTGCCTCTTCTGCCTGACATTCTAGCACCCAACTGCTGGTGCCATGTCTTTGCAAGTAAAGTGGAGACCATGTGAAGCACCATAATTCCAGCTGCTCTCATGCACAGGTAGGAATGAGAACCTTTATTTACTTATTTATTTATTTTGTCCCTGACCGGCACATTGCAAGCCCCTAGCACTGGTGGTCAGTTAGGTCTAAGACGAATGAACGTACCAAATCAGGTTCAACTGCTTTATTCACACTCTCAGCTGGAGACTAGGGCACAGTGCGTGTTCAGGTGCCTGCTGCTACTCTACTGCTGAGCAGAGAAACAAAATAAAGACATGCTTCCCGTAAAGGGAAGAGTTAGTTATTAAGCTAGAAACTTGGACGCATATTCACTGAGTGGGTGAGCTGCTAATTGAGAATGTCCAGGGTTGAATAGCAAGCATTTCTGGTTTCAGGTACTTCCAACTCATGCACCTCATTTCCCACTTGTTCCTCCAAGAGCAGAAGTCCAGTAATGACCCCACTGAGCTGCCCAGCTTGCAGAGTCTTGCCTTGAAAGAAGCAACAAGAGCAATTGAGCTGCACTTGCTGTCACTTCTTCCCTCCCCGGGGCCTGGAGGGGAGGGGAAGCAATGAAAGAGCAGTTGAGTGGAGAAAGTTCCCTGACTCAGCAGTTGTGTGTTCATTCGCAGAGGCACTGCTGCTGCCACTGCTAATAGGCTGTGGTAATGGAGAGGCGTCTTGCAGGCAGGACGGTGGGAGGCTGATCAGCTCCAGCAGAAGAAGTGAGGTCAGTGGTAATGAACAACGGTGAAGAGGAATGCAAATTGCAGGAGGATTTATGGAGCAGTTTCTGCTCAGCGAGCAGATTCCAGATAAGTGGAGTGTTAATAAGGCAGGCAAGCTCTTTGGCTGTGCCAGCTGTTAGACAGAGAATGGCACACTTTTTGACTGGCATTTACCCAAGAGTGGGTGCAGGGGTGCCCACAGCACAGACACTGTTGCAGACATGTTCCCTCACTGCATACATATGGTGGCAACATGTACACATGCTGACATGCACTGCAGTGCTCTGTCCTTTTGCAAGCAGGGTATATACTTGTGCCAAACCCAAGGGATGCTAAGAGCAGGAAGCAGGAATAGGTGGCTGTTGGCTGTTGATGAACACACAAGGGAGAGCAGGAGTGAGATTTAGCGGGATCAAGCCCTAAACAAAGCTATTTTTATCCTCTCTTCTTCCTTTAGTGCCTCCTTTCTTCCTTGATCTCAGAACATACTACAGTGTTAGATGAGTATCTCTTATTAATCCTTCAGACTTTCCAGAGATGAAATGACCTAAGTTACACATAGCAAATCCTGGAAGAACTAGGATGAAGAACCAGCTTACCTTGCCCACCTCACATCATTCTGGGTTTGAATGTCTCAGGAGGATTGCTGATATGGACTGTGCCAGGGAATGCCCGTCTGAGATGACTCTGCTTATTTTAGAACTTTTTCATTCAAAAGGTGCTTGACTTGATCACAAAAAGCTTCTCAGCGTTAAGAGAACAGAAATTTTTCTCAACCATAGCATTGTTACCCACAGCTGATCATTGTGCTAAGACTTCAAGGACTACAAAGCATTCCTTCTGGCTGCTACTACCTTTGCTTTTGCCTTCTCGGAGTCTGCCTATTGTTAGGTTCCAACCTCTGGGTTGGTTAAGCCTCACAGACTGCCACTAAATGCCATCTGGCTTGTAGATAGAAGCAAGTCCACCCCGGCAAAGGGGTGTAGGCACTGAGACATTTGCAACATCACTCAAAGTGCTCATCATAAAAATTCAGATGGAGCTGCCGCACTGGATTGTGCCAGGAAGATCCTAAATCAAGAAAGAGAGGTGGTGGTGGTGAGCAGTCCCCTCTCCAGCCACCATCCACAGCCACAGGAAGAAGAAAGAGCAAGGGACCCTGTATCATGCTGACCAAACTGGAGCAAGGTCCACTTAACTTGTGGCACTGTGCATCTTTGCAGCACCATATCTGCATCTTAGCAGCACCACAACTGGATAGTGAGAGACAGGACCCAAATGAGCTCATTTCATTCTGAATACATAAAACCTGACAAGTCTATTAAAGGGCTGGAGCTTACCTTGCTCATTATGAAAAATTAGTGCTGTCCTATAAAAATAGTGGAAACAGTCCGTCACTTAAGGTAAGGATGTCTTGAGGATACTGTCTTTTCTTAATAGATCCTGCATGATCAAGGATGTACACACATCAGGAATGAGACAAGGGATTTTGGACCTTAGATCTGGTACTTCTTGAAGTCACCGCTTTTGAGATACTTTAGTCTACTCTTCTCTTTCTGCTTGAACAAAGGAGAAGCAGGAGTAGTCAGGTTTCAAATGGACCAAGAAGGTTTTTACTTCTGTGTTTCAGTGTCTCACTGACAAATCCAGTGAGAAAGACATTAGGTTCATTCAAACACAAACAAAACTTTGCAAAGCTTTCCAGCAAAATAAATACAAAAGAAAAAAAGAAAGTATTTCATCTTGGGCCAACCCCAAATTAGGCCAATCCAAATACAATGTTGTATTTCTTTTCTGAATTATTCAGGCTGCTACCTAATCTTTTCCTTTTAATTTAGATCAGTGTTAATGCCATTTGAAAAAGTAAAGCTATTTCTGTGAAAAGAATGTCAAAATTAAACATTTGAGTCTTTCATTTCTGAATGACTACATTCCAAAACTAAATGTTTAACATTTACAATAGTTCTCACTTCTTACCCTACTTTTCTTTTTTCTTTTTCTTTTTTTTTTTTGTTTTTATAAAACTCTTCAGATTTGTCCCAAATATATCCAGAGCTGGGGACCCTCACTTCTCATTCTGGATCCTGCTTCACATCTTTCTACTCTTCACTAAAGGTTTTCACCCAGGTCTATTTGCAAGGTTAAACATTTTCATGGTTCTGGGGACTGATCTGGTGAAAAGATAAAAGAAAAGCATGCATCACTCTATCTCTTCTCCAGCACCTAGGAAGCATCCTAAGGACACAGAACATCTCAGTGCTATCTAGCGTCGTTGGAACCATGTTTCCAGTTTTGCTATGACTACAGGAAAGCAAATGTGTTATTTGTACAGAGGCAAATGATCAACAGAAAGGCGGTGATGAGTCCTACTAAACTCAGCCTCTTTACTGGAGGAATGCCTATTCCTGATGGGAAAAAAAAAACTAGCTGTCCATGCTGAAGTCCAAAAAAAAGCCCTTCCAACTAAGAGAGTTCTTGCTGTACTTGGGAGAAGGGCTGGATCATCTCATGTGGCACCCTCAGACAGCAGATCTTCACTGCTCAGGGATGTTCATGCAGCATTTAACTCTGTATATTTTGTTGATCTCTTTTCTTAAATTGGAGAGGTCTCTCCGGACAGCTGCCCCTCTAGGAATGTTGTCTTCCACACAGGCTGAGAAGAGAACATGTATGACAGCTGGAAATGCTCGGAGAAACTGAAGTGTTTTGTCTCACAAAAGAAAATACAAATGAGCAATCTGAGTGCCATCAAAGCTGCTGTGTGTGTGTGTGTATGCGAGAGAGAGAGAGAGAGAGGGAGGTAAATCCCTTGTTAGAACCTGAGCTCCCTGGAATCAGGTCATGCTAAGACAAAAAGAGACCAATGTTTAAAGGATTCAAAGAATTTTTCATTTCTTGGGGCAACTCATTGACCTTTGCAAAGAAAACTACAAAAGTAGGATATAAAGGAATTAGTTTTCTCTGTTTTACCTTCTTCTTTCCTTTCCCCTCTCCCTCCCCTTTTCCCTTTCCCCTTCCCTTTCTCCTTTCCCTTCCATCCCTCAGCTTTCTCTACAGGAACAGGTAATTGTGCTGCTGTTTCTTGGAAAGATGCAGTTCTCTCTCAGTTAGAGCTTCATAATAGAAGTGCCAACAGTGCTACCACTGGCCTGACAGGAAATCTGAATGAAGGATACTGCTGTATGGGAGCTGTTACGAAAAAAAAAAAAAAAAAAAATGCTTTAAAGGATGTCCTGGACCAGAGGTGGAAAAGATCCATGGGCTGGGCTCAATGCTAGCATAAATCCATTGAAGTCTAATACATTTGCCCTAACACAAATGGGCAGTAGCTACACAAGTTATTTTCTCTATTCAAATGCTTCCTAGCTATACAGATATGAAATAGCCAGAGGCGTGCATTTGAGTTCCTCTGGGAGTTGGTGCCCTGGGTCCACTGATGTCACAATCAATTGTTGAACCCAGGTGAGGCAAATCCATCTGTTGATATGTAGTCTGTGCTTTTCTGCCTGTCTAACACAAAGGTTTACATGGTTGGAGCAAAATCCAGCAGTAACTGGCTGTAGAGAAGTACCCATCAATTTTGTACACACTCTTTTCCTTCTTCCTTCTCTCCCTTGGAAACTCTGCAGAGCAGAATAATATTGCTTAGCAGATATCTTTCCGATGCCCTTCTATTCACTCCTGCCACTTACTATGCAGAAAAAAAAAAAAAAAATCATATCTAGCTGCCAGTTGCAGCACAAACCAAAAAAAACATTAAAAGAAATAAAAGGGAGAAAAACTTCATGGGCAAATCTCTCATTGGGTGCTAGGCAGCAGAAATCAACAGCATAACTCCAGGGCTGAACTTAGCCCAACATGCTATTTTGACAAACTAAACAATTAATTAACAACTATCTCCCTGGCAGATCTCTTCTTGCGACAGAATATGCGAGGAACACACAGATCTATGTAAGAACTCTATCACCACCGTTACATGCTGCAGAATAGCATCTAATTAATTATAATGATGGCAAAGATTAGATCCAAATTCCTCTACACAATGTGTACACAGCCCAAACAGACAAAATAAATCAGAGAGCTGTACCCTAATCCACCAGTTTCAGAGGATTAAACAGGTGCATTCTAATCACAGGCTCTGTGCAGTCCCTTTCAGTATGCACAGAGTTGACCTGACATGCAACCAGATCTTTCAGGGATTCTTGGAAAAGTACTTCACTTAGAAGAAACACACAGAATCACAAAATGGTTGAGGTTGGAAGGCACCTCCAGAGATCATCTAGTCCAACCCCTCTGCTCAAGCAGGAACATAATTCAAGTCCACTTGTGGTCATATAAGATCCCCTGACTTGCTTTCCACCTCCAAGTTTTAGCCTGTACATGCAAGGCAGATTCCATAGGTAATAATTTATTTTTATTCAAGCCCCCCCCTGCAATTTCAAATAGAGAAGGTATTAGTTTCCATTGCTCTACCAACATGTTGCTGTGCTGTGTTGTTTAGCAGAAGGTGCTGCAATCTAGATGTGGCAGCATTTCAGACAAGGAACAAGAAGATTTCCCTTCCCAAGACATTTCACAGAAATGACTATGCTTTGCTTTTTATAAGTCCATTAATATGAAACACATGAGAAGTCTGGGGTTCCACTGATTGTAAGGCAAATAGGCCTGTTTGCTGTTCCGTCAAGACTGATTTGCAATTCTAGTGGGAAAAAAAAATACTTTTCAGAAGGTGGGGCAAAAAAAAGAGCAGAGAATGAAACATATTTTTTCAGGCGACTTGGGTACAATTCATTAATTGAATCACTAATCACTGGGTTACCTTCCCCCTAGGGGTGGCTGAGACTGAATCAATCCTGCTACACCTACTGTGAAGTTGGTCTCGTATGCTATCTGGGAATAGGGCTGTGTGGTCTAGCCCATGAAAAAAACTACTATTGGTCAGAACAAAAACCCAAATTAATACTTGTTTTTGCAAAGGAACATTTTTTTTGACAACCTCAGCTGGAAATAGTCTTTTTTTTTTTTCACTTTTCAAATTAAAACTGTGTCTTTTGATATTCCTTGAAACCAAACATTTAATTCTAGGATATTATAATAGACTTTTTAGACCTAGTCTTATCTATACCAGAGTTTGTCTTCCATAATGTCTGATTTTGACCACACACAATTCAGCTCCACTTTGGAGAGAATCCAGAGTGTACTATGTATTTCAGATGAGCAGAGTAATCCATGGGAGAGAGCTATATGCAACCAGGGATCCAAACTACACCTCCTGTGAGGCACCACAGCCCCTTAAGCAGGTGCCACTTTATGTCAAAGAAATGTACAGAAAAATGCTTTGACTCATTTCAGCAAGTGAAAATGTTTGAACCAATCGAAGTTAAAACATTCTGTTCAGATTCTAACATTTAAAACTGTAAAATGTTGCTGTGTATTATTTATAAATACCTGAGGGGAGAATGTAAAGAAGATGAGGCCAAGTTCTTCTCGGTGGTGGCCAATGACAGGACAAGGGGTAATGGGTACAAGTTGAAACACAGGCAGATCCATCTCCATGTGAGGAAGAGCTTCTGTCCTGTGAGGGTGCCAGAGCCCTGGCACAGGCTGCCCAGAGAGGCTGGGGAGGCTCCTTCTCTGGGGATCTTCCCAACCCGCCTGGCTGCCACCCTGTGCCCCGTGCTCTGGGTGTCCCTGCTGGAGCAGGAAGGGGTTGGACTAGATGATCTCTAGAGGTCCTTTCCAACCTCAACCATTCTGTGATTCTGTGATTATGGTTAAGAAAATGGTCTTCTTCCTTGGAGAATCATTTCCATGGGAAATTTCATGCCTGGGGAAATTGTGGCACCTAAGTGACTTGATAAAGGCTCTTCTTTTTGACATAGGGTGCATCTTCACTGCAGCTGGAGGGGTAAATTGCTAGAAGCATGTGCATACATGAGCTACCTTGATTTCACATGATTTTGAGATACTTAGTAATAAAGTTACAAGAGTTTGGTATAAGTCCATCTGAGAAGCTGAAAATCTAAGTAAACTACTAGCCCAGGTTGACATTTATGAAATTCATCACTACTGACTACTTCACTACTGGTGGTTATTTTTAAGCATCCTCAAATCTGCAACACAGACATGTCATTCTTGGTCAAAATCCATGTGTGACAAAGAACTAGGCACATTATCTAGGAACATCTTAAACAGGTGAATTGAGATCTTCTACAGAAATTTTCCTGAGAATAGATGCTCCATGTACAGCCTTAAAAAACAATCTGGCATGGTACTCAAATAGGGTGAAAAGATAATATGAATCCTTTGGCCTCCCTAATATACTTGAAGAGCCCCATCCATCTCACAGAAATATAAAGGAGAAAAAACTAAATCCACATCTTCTTGCATCTGTCCCTCTCTCTTTTTATCTTTCTATGATAAAAGGTGTAATGTAACTATTCCTTCTATCACAGTATCACAGTCTCATGCTGTGACCAAACAATACTCTTTATTAGCACTTATTACCACCAAAGCTGCAACACTAATCTATCAAATATGGAACAAGGTCCCAATGCATTTCTATGCTGTACAAGCATGGAATGGAAAGATCATCTTTGCCCCAAGGGAAATCTAAATATAAGACGAAAGAGTGAGTGGCTAAAGAGAGAAGGAACCAGTTGTTGTTATGAGGGTGACTGAGCACTGGAAGAGGTTGTCCGGAGAGGCTGTGGAGTCTCCAGCCCAGGAGATATTCAGAAGATATCTGGATAGGGTCCTTCTCATGGTGACTCTGCTTGAATGGAGGGGTAGGGCTAGATAATCTTCAAAGGTCTCTTTGAACCTCAACCGTTCCGTGGTTCTGTGTGATTATGTGAGCTGGAGAAGAAAAAAGTGGTAAGACCACACATGTCACCATAACAGGCAGACCTCTGTACGCTGGGTGCCTAGCAGTTATTTTGGTTTTGGACTTTCTTTCTTTTTTTCTTCTTTTTTTTTTTTAATTTATTTTTTCCTTTAATTTTGTTCCTTTTTTTTCTTTTTTTCTTTTTTTTTTTTGAGGGAAAATTAATTTAAATAAATTTGGTTTTAAGGGTAGAACGTAGAGGTGTCTTTGCAGATGCTGACAGGGAGTGGAGAAGAAAGATGTTCTTTGCAAACCTGACAATTGGGTGGCTGGTGACAGCACTGAGAAGCAACTAGGAAAGGTAGCTCACCTGCCACTACTGGGCAGAGAGGACGTACCAGCCCTTGAAAACAAAAAAAGGCTGATTACATTGGAAAGGGGCTGAGGAAAAGTTGGAGAGAACACTGACACAGTCAAAGCAAAGGGACAGATGGTAGACCTTACAAAGACATTCTGCAGAGCAAAACGTTAAGGGGAAGGTTTATCTCTGAGGTGAGACCCTGTCTTAGAGATGCTGCTCTCCAGACATGATCTTAAATTTTCAAAACTGTGGGGACAGGATTAAAATTTTGCCCTTTAACCTTTTTGCTGGCAATGACTATTCCCAAATACAGGTTGGAAAGGGGGAAGGAAGGATGAACATTCAAAGCAGCATCTATTTTTTTTCCTCTGAGGGATTATTTGTTTTCCACAACCTACTACTGATCTGAACCAATGCCTTGATCCCAGTCCAGGCCCAGGTTTCGTGGGTGTTTGCTCAGAGCTCAGAGCTGGATATTAGGAGCACAGTGAGGCTGGACAGCAGGTGCCCTGCAGTCACAATCAGGTCTTGTGTGCAGGCAGCAAGAAACAGCTTCTTTGGTGAGCAAAGGAGGTCAGAGAAACCGGTAGCTGACTCAATGGACCTTAGCTAGCAGCAAGCACTACTCAGGTACAACACTGATACTCTTCCCATTAGAGCTGGGAAAAGAGAGAGACTACAATTTCAGGAGCTTAAAATTCACCAAACTCCAAAAAACATCCCCTCCCCAGCTGCACTTCATGCAGGGTGCTAATGTTCTCTTATTACCTCAGGAGAACAAAGCGCAGAAGTGCTGGAGTGACACCCAAAATGAATGGTGATCCATCATGACATTTCTGAGGGAGACAATCTAGCTGTGTGAGAAAGCGGTAGCTCAGGCCAGGACTATCCTTCTCCACTAGGACATTTTTACATTTTGATGCTGCAGCACAGAGACACCATGCAAGTCCGAGAAGCAGTTGGCAGACAAAGTACGGTGAAAACAGGACAGGTCTAACGTTCACTGTCAGAGCTTGCTATAGGTAGAAAAATATACAGCTGGAACACAAGCATAGGTGAGGGCAACACAGATACTGGGTGAACATGGGCACTCTAGCCCAAAATTGAAAGAGAAAGAGTTGGAATCAGACTAGAAGAGACTCATGGAGGACCAGCACCACAATACAAGCTAAGAAGCACAGGAAGGGAAGAGGAAAAGGGAATGAAGATCATTCACAATACATGCTGCGTAAGGAGAAAAGATACCAAGATGGAAATAGTGCACTGGCTGCAGGTTAAGGATGGGGAGGGCACATTTTTATATAAAGGCACCTCTAAATGGGAAATTCATCCCATGTTCTGGTCTTTCTGCCTCTGAATAACATGCCCAAAAAGAAAAAGGAAAAAAAAAAAAAAAAGCCCAAAATCTGAGACACAGAGAACTGTATTCTGAAATTTGGAATGCACTTTAAATAGCAATTGTCTCAGAGCTGTTTTCTGACCTGAGCAAAGATGCATTTGGCCTCCCTCCTCCTTTTTTATTCTTTCCCTTTCCCTCTACTTTTTCCCTTTGTGAGGAAACACTCAAAGCTGAAGGAACTCTAAGACACGAGGCCTGACCAAGCGTGGGGCAGAATCTGCTCATTCCAATTATCTGCCAGCCTAATCATAAAAACATCACGGAGCACGCTCCATATGTCATTTTTATTGAATTCATTCAGGAGTTTCTCGATTAATCTTTTATTATTCCTTTTCAAATCCCAAGGTTCCCATAACAGGGGGCTGATCAGCTAAAGCAATTCTTGCGCAGAGAGGCAACGGTAAGAATTATTTTGGCGCTCTCGTCCACGTGTCGTGTGACAAGAACTCCTTACAGCTTCTTATTAGGGCACCTCCTGCTTGGAAAAGGCTGTAGGCTCTACATGCCTCTTAGCCTCTTGACCTTCACTCCTCCAGCTAGGAGAGCCTGACCCTCTGCAGAGCTGGTGCTCAAGCATGACCTAACACTGTCCCTGTGAAGAAAAAGAAATGAACACTCTCACACGGAGTATCTCTGAACATGAGAGGTGCCATTCACCAGCTCCAGGAAGGAGCCAGGCCCAGAAGAGTAGCATAAGTGATCTATCACTTATATCAAACCAAGCATTAGTGGCACAGGGTGAGTCCAATGCAAGGAAAAGAATGGTGGCCTTCTTCAGCCTTGCACCTCCCTCCTGCCTTCCCTCCTCTGTGAAATCCATCTCTTCCATGCTAGTTCCCTTATCTCTATAGCAGCAGTACTTATACTGCCACCTCTTAAGAGAGGCTATAGCCCTCTTATTATTCCCAGAGAGAGCTTATTCATATATTCTAGCTCAAAAAAAAGAAAAAAAAAGACAAAATAAAGGAGATTTTCAACCCACATGTAGCCACCTGTGCCATTCCCTTCAAGTAGGCAGGATGGGACCTAAAGGTGTTGTGAGCTTCCCAGACAGTAGTGTTGCTGAGAAAAAAAAAATATTGGGAGAACAGTATATAACTAATTATGTGTTATCTCTGGGGTAGAGTATTCCTGTGTTGGTAACTTGTTTGGCATCTTCATCACCAGCTCATTAAAGCTTCAGTTCATTAATTAAATATTTAATACATTAAATGAGATTCTTTCTGTACTGAGGAGCAGAGATCTTGTTGCTAGTTTGCCCGATGCTATGTATCCTCTTGGGAAGCTCCAATTTGCCATACTAATTGCACAGAGACTCTTCAAAAAGCCCTGCGTTGTATCCTCTGCTGCTGAGCAAATTGTATACTCCATCTCAGCAGGACAGGAGTCTGAACTGTCAAAATGCACAGAACAACAACTTAGTCTTCTCCATGATCCCCTAAAAGGTCTGGGGAGGACATCTGACAGGACACAGAGCACGGCAGCTACTCCAAGACTGAAAATAACCCCCAGTCCTCAACTGACTTAATGTGTGGGATGAGATGGAGCCATCCCAAGCTTTGCTAAATCAAGGATGGGCCTTACTAAATCAAGCTGTTAGGTGAGAACCGGTTAAGCTTTCTGTTAACATTTGAAAAGGTTGCACTACCACCAGAAGAGACTTTTGTGCCCCTTGGTTATATTATGGATGTACTGTCAGTTCACTGAACACAACAGAGAGAAACCTCTGGTAAGAGAAGAGGTGCCCAAAAGGGAAGCTGTGAGAAATGGAGGGAGATGGGGATGGCCCAGAGCAGATGGGCTGCTGGTAGAACAGAAACCTAGCCCAGCCGTAAAACCATACTGCCACCCTACCCTGCCATCATCTGTATATTTTTTTTTTTTTTACTGAAGCCTCGCTGTTTGCTTCCACTTCTGTCATTGTAGTGAGAAATTCATTATTCATGTGAGTGAGCTGTAATAGAGAGGGTTGTTATCTCTGGCTGAAGAATAAAGAAAAACTATTTATTTTTTAAACCTCTGCTCAGCCCTTTCCCCTGACTCGCTGCCCCACACGTATTCCTAACCATACCTACAAGGAGAAATTATCAGCCTTCTTTCTATTGATATCTATGTAAGGCTAAGGATCCACTTTCCCTAGGGATACTGCCAACAGTCTGAACATGTGGTTTGCCTTTGTAGGCACATCTCCTAGACTGAAGTTTGAGATTGAGAATGCTATTCTGTTTCATGAGTATAATTCTCAATACTATGTTGGAGTTCTGTCAGAAGTCTAATAGCCAAAACTGCAGTGTCTATGGAAGGCAGAAATTGGGGCCTCAGGCGTTCAGCATCAGAAATATGGTTTTTGTAAAATAAAGAAATTCTACATGGGCAGATGGCAGAAGGAATCTAAAAGGGAAGAGGCTGGGCTCTCCATGATAAAAAATGGCAGCTTGGTATGTGAGATTTTAACAGGGGAGATCAAGCTGGGAGGAATAGGTAAAGAACTTAGCATAGAGAGTTTAAAAGCGTTATTGGGTTTGAGGTGGGAGAGCTTCCCAGCGAGGCAAAAATGTATGTGGATTAAGGCTTTTGTCTGGGAAGGTAGAGGAGGAGAAGGAAGTGCAGGGAGAAGGCTAATTAGGATAATTTGCTGAAGTAGTAAATACTGTTTAAGAAATAAGCAGTAGGCATTAGGTTGTCTATCATCTCAGCCTCGGCCACTCTTTAAAGCAAGAAAGCCAACAGTACTGGGATCTTCCTCTCTGTGGCTATCTGCATCCTCAGAGTAGGTTTGTCATGGCTACAGGCCTCTCTGGCCTAGACTGACCACTCCTTCTGCCCTTGCTCCTCAGTCATCTTTTCCAAGCAGAATTCCCCACAATATGAGAGGGAAAGGCCCTTACATGTCCAGCTGTCAGATCCAGCTACAACATCTCCCCCATCCTCTCCCATTGATCAGGGGAGTGGTTTGCATGGTGGTGATTTGCACTCAGTGGTAGAGAGAAAACCACGTTATAAGACCTGAGTCACTGGAGAGGCCTCTGCAAACCACCCAGATGGACCAGTACACAGAGAGAACAACCATGCTGGTGCAGACAACTATGGTTGACTTCTTTCTGCCCCAGAACATTTTCATTTCTTTTTTTATTCTTTCTTTTAACGTTGTGGTTAGAGGGGAAAAACAGGAGACTCTGCTCTACAAAAATAAAAAGCTGAGGATTGTGGAGAACATCAGAAGCTGCTGAAGCATTTGGGGAAAGACAACAGTGATTATCCTTTGGTCCTGGGAAGCCACAGAGTCATACACTCATTAGAGGCTTTCCAAGGGCTGCCCTACATGGAGGTGGAAAGCAATGGAGGTACTGGCTTCTTTGTGGACACCAAGATTCAAGCTGATTGTCTGGGAACTGGGCAGCACAAGAGAGTCACAGAGACAGATACAGTGGATTAAGAACTCCTTCCACAACTAATATCACCATAAACTTAGTTACCCTTTCATGCTTAATAAATAATATTTAATACACTGACAGTACACAGCACTTCCAGGGCTATTCAGACGTGGGTAAGGACCATTAGCTGCAGATGTAGGAAGTAAATCACATAGATGATGCAGGCCTTCTCCAAGGTCACGTTGTGGATCAGTGATGAAATCAGGGATCCAACCCAAGTCTGCTGGCATTTGATCTCCTGCTCTGCTCACAGGAGCACAGAATGGAGCAGAAACAAGCGAACCACAGAGCCTCAAGAACTGTATAATCTCTCACAACGTCCAAATGCCAGGCAGGAACAAATCTCTTGAAGACCACAGTGTTACCCTGTTTTACATTTTGTTGATTTGAAATGAATTATCAGAACAGAAACCTTTCCTTAACCCAAAAGCCAGGATGGGGAAAAAAGAAAGGCTATTGGTAGGGCTAGGTCTGGATAAAGGAAAATTTGCTTATATGAAACTGATTGTGTTGTAACATGAGCTGCCATCAGTCTTTACAATCCTCAGTTTGGCCCCTCTATAACGCTAAATTCACAAGAAACCTTGCATAGTTGAAAAATCTCAGTGATGTTCAGCCAAGCATCCTAAACCACTTTTTTTTCTGTCTTCCTTCACAGGATATCATCTTCCATAACAGTCTGTGGACAAGTTTCTTCACGCAGAACATTTTTTCTGTTAATTATTTTAGAAGAAACAGCTCTGATGCTGCAGATCTTTCCCAAGGAAAACCACTGCTGTAGTAAAGCCTGAATAGCTGATCACAAAAAGGCCTGATCTCTGTCTGAGGGACCCAAATTGTAAGGTCCTCAGTAATGGACATTCAAACAAGATCTGAATATGCAGGATCACAGAATGAGATGTGTTTCATATAAGCGGTACCTTATATGAAAATGAATTTATCTACCTGTATTTCTATTTGTCAAAGGTACTGTGACATGCACTGTCCAAAGCCACATTTTACTGGGGAGGAGGTTGAGGTTGTGCCAAAAATACATATGATTATCCGTGCTGGCTTAAAAAAAATAAATAAGGTTTACAGTTGTTACCACTTTGGATTGACATATTCTATTTGCTAGGATCTAATATTTTTCATGCCCTTCCTGCTGCTGATACTGCTGCTGTGCACTAAAGCTTTAATAAGTTAGGTAAATCCCAGACTACTCTTAAACAAGCACAAGCTCGGGGTTATGAACATTTCCTTCTCATCTCTTTTGGGGCAAGGAAGCAGAAAGGGAATTTCCTTTGTTCTGCTTTTTCTTTCCTGTGATGCTGAATTACTTTGAAAGACACCCATCATCTGCTTTTCATAATCGGAATCACAGTTCTACCCCCCCACCTCAATATTCTTCCTTCTAAGGCTATTTTCTAATAAAGAATAGGAGACAATTTTCCTGAGGCATAACCTAGTGAAGGCATACCAGCAAAGGATTTTATCATGCAGGATTTTAAGCCCATTAGATACCCTGCTCAAAATCCTGGCTGGGGTGAGAAGCTATTCAGTCAGTGCTTGTGCTAAAATGACAGCCATGATACTTTCCCATCAGCAGTCCCTGCTCCAGCAATTTATTGTGTTTGGATGCAATTGCTGGCAATGACTTAACTGCCAGCATGGACACAACAAATCACTTTCAGCACCGTGTCAGCTCTCTGTGATTAAATTGTGGATCTTAGAAGGCCCAGCTATGCAGGATCTGTATACAAGGACAGACAAATGCAATCTCGGGTATCACCAGGGCCACATCCAGGCATGAAGTGGACAGGGGCACAGCCATGCCCCATTCCCGTGCCCCATGCCTTACTGCGTGATGTTGGACAGAGTTGATGAGGAGGGCAGACCTGTCTGACCCTCTCCTTCAGCCTGTGTGGGGAATCCATAGCTCAGTATTATAAAGGGATGTCATCTGTTTAATCTAGGTCAGGGATATGCTGCTCTCTGATTAGGGTAATCCTGAGCAAGGGAAGTAGGGTGGGAGTAGAGCCAGCAGCAGGTAGTTAAAAGGGACTGCGTTTTTCATGCCGAACGTGGGAGGAGGAGGAGGAATTGCCAACAGAAAGAAACATGGAGATGGGGCTCCCAGGACCATGACTTCCCTGCACAGATAACGAGAATGGAAGTGAGGAGGAGTAGGGAGATGCTGCCAAGGGGCTGACCAGGACTGTGCTACAGGGAAATAAGAAATAATAAACAGCTCAGGAACTGACTGTAGGGGCATTAGTCAATTCAATTAAACCGCTTTGAACACAGAGTAACGGTATGTGCTCGCGCAGTGCTTGCTGCCTGATCCAAATCATAGTACTCAAGGGGTTCCTCCAGATGGTGGGAGACCAAGTTAGCCCCACATTTGCTTGCCTAATGTACTACTATCCACAATATATTCCTATTTCACTGTGTAAATGCCTAGAGAAAAGGCTGAGATGTGTGAAGCTGTTAGAAAACAGGACGTACAACAGAAGATTGGGTCAAACAAGTATAACCTTCCCTTTTGTGTTCATAAACATCTGCCGTCATGCATGAGTCTTGCAAATGCAGAGCAGAACTTGTTTTGCAAATGGACAGAAGCTGTAAATTAACCAAAGTGTAAACTAAGGTGGTGAAAATAGCTGGGATTGCCAAGATTTCCCTGGGAAAGAGTGTGAACAATTCTCATCTAAGTTACACAGGCATTGCACTGAAGGTAGTCCACAGTCTTTCAGAAGTACACACAGTCTACCCAAAGGCAACCAAGAGGATAACTAACTTATTTTTTCAAACACCCCAAATGTCTTCCTGGAGCAAATCTGCCCCTTGCAGTACCTTTAATATAAAACACTAAACTAAACACATAAATTACAGAAATACTTCCCAGAATCTGTCCAGGATTTTTTGCCTATTCAGCTAAAGGGCTAAATTATCAACCCTGACTGAATAAAGTTCTTGATTTTATTTTGATTGGATGTAGCATGAGCATTTACCCCAAGGTCTATGAAAGAGAAGTTAAAGACTTTCTTTGGCATGATTGGAAGGTTTGTGACTCAGTGAAATATGATCTGGGATCTGAAGGTGTGAGAGACAAGATCTCTGCAAATAGTGGAGTTACTGAAAGAGGTTATGGTCTGCAAGGCCCATTACGTTGCAGTGCTACTGCAGAGGGTGGATTTGCTACAGGAAGACATACATATTTCTGCATGCTTTCTCTACCTGAAGCCATAGGTCTGCTGTTGCTGTAACTATTCTTTTGAGAGTTGAGGTATTTAAGGAACAGAACTGCCTGTTACCAAACCCATTGTGCAAATTGCCACCTCCTCACACCAGCAGAAAAATTACTTGTGTGATCACCGCCTAACCCATGGCATTGAAAAAAGCAGGTTAGATAATAACTAGGATCATTTTGATTGACACAGCTTAGGCAAACTGCTCACAATAACATCTGTGTGGCATAGCTGGCTATAAAGGGTAGGCAACCTCTTCCATTGCTCCAGCTGGATCCAGAAAAGGACAGCTGCTCTGAATCAGACTAGGACTAATCTTCTTATTTCTGCAGAAGAACCAAAAGTGTCCTTCTGGCTTAATCCCTTCATTTTTATAGCTACTTTTCTGTCTCCCTGGATATGCGGCTGCCAGTTTTCAGAGGAATGGTGACACATTCCTACAACAAAGGGGAAGACTTGCAGTAGAGTTCTCCACATTACTTGCCACAGTGCTGAAAGATACAGAAGCTGCACAGGGAAATCCCATGCTGTCTTTTCCTACAAAGTTTATACGGGATTGATTCAGTTGCTTAAACATAGTCATCTGGAGCCATGGGAAAACATCCACTTAACTTCAACTACTACTCTTCAAGGATACTTGTGCAATCTTGTGTAGTCCACCAGCCTCATATGGATGTCTCAGATACCCTAACTCTAGGGCATCTTCAATGGCAGTAGGCACCGAGTTTATGGAGCTGAATCGGGATATTAGTCCAGACAATTCCTAACTCTTTTGTGACAAGTAATGATGAGAGGCAAAAGAGTCTAGGCCACATTTAACAAATCAATTTGAAAACATTGATATGTGATAAAATGTGGACACCTGAGGAATTCGGGCGTGCCTCGAAAGGCCAAAAGGTGCAGATAGACGTGTACTGGCATTTTTAAAAGTGTTTAGCAATCAGCATCGCTAAGGCATTCAGGATTCTAACTACCAAAATCAACACCAAAGTACTTTCAAGTATGCTGTTAGATACCTTAGGTGCCTTTCAAAAATCTAACTCCTCACACAGAGCTCCAAGTGGGAGAAGACTTTACAAACCCCAGGGAGAGGCCTGGTACAAATGCAGTGAAATAGAGCAGATAAGAGCACACAACTACACCCTCAGGAGCCAGGGCTGCACAGAGCTGTGCTTTGATTGTGAAACCCAGGCACCTACTCAAACCAGGCTAGGAGAGAGTCAGCCAGGCAAGCAAAGCAACGACAGAACCACGGCTTTGCTGCCACTGCTGTGCAATCAACTCTCACATTCACTTGCTGTGAGTGCAATGGGAGAAAATTATTTCAAATTTTACTCCAGCATGTGACATAACTTTTTCTAGCAGTATGACCTTAGGTCTTAATCCCATTCCCAAGACATAAAACTCAACCCTGTTTCACTCCTCCTCACTCCCCAAATCATCCATTTCCTTTCCCAAAGCACAATGAGTTAACTATGTCTTCCCCCTTCTATTAATTAAACATACACAACCAAAGACAGGGAAGGAGGAGGCCAATGCTAGGTGAATGGAGCTGACCATGGTATTATCAAATAACAAATACACATAGGATATCCATTTAGTGGACAATTCTCATGTAACAATTTGTTCATAAGCAGCAGTCATTCAATATGCTAGAGAATACATGTGTAAAAATTAAACATTGTTGAGAGCAGATAAACAAGCTGCATTGATTAGACAGTCTGCTGTTAAAAGTTTGTTCGTCTCTCATGGCTTAGTCAAACAAGAGGATAGATAGACAGGCGGATAGGCTGACAGACAGATAGATAGAATTGTTTCTGCAAACCTGAAGGTTGCATTTTCAGGGAGGCAGTTTGGGTGAAATCAATAAACCAATTTCTGGAAGCTGGAGTACAGCTAGTAATTAGAAAAAGGCCTCTGCAGCCACCCCATGCTCAGCTGTGAGATCTGCCTTCATGGATTTCAATGAGAGTGAAATTGAGTGACTTCAATAATTTCATGCCAGGTTATGGGAGGGAGGTGAAGAAGGGTGAGTTCCCAACCATCTAATAGGTCTCTAACAGCTCAATAATGGGCCCATCCCGTGGGTGATTAAGGATGAAAATAACTAATTTCCGCTCATCTTACAGCCTAATCAGATCACCTCACCCCTATCATTTTCTCCTCTATTTAAAGAGACAGACTCTGTTTCTTTCTGATATTGAAGGCCAGGAGGATGGGATCATTTAGGTTAGTAAAGAATCTAGTTCAGACTAGGCTAGAGTTAGTGGATTTAAGATACAGCTCTTCTATTGGCTGTACAGTAATAAACCTTTTACTTCTGATTTCTGCTCCAGTGTTCCAGCTTCCTTACATGCAGCCTATGAATTCTGCTCTATGCACAGAGTACTGTAAACTAGAAAGGGAGTGGGACAGGCTTAAATATGAACCAAATCTGGGTGTCACAAGGTTTGGGAATCCATCCTTGGGCTTGGCTCTTCCTATGCATCAAACTTGTGGCAAGTGATTCCTTGCCAAGAAAGACCCTTCAGCACTACTGCTATACCAATCTTCCCCTAGCCATTAGGCTTGATATAAGGCACACATTCAGTGCAGTTCCACTGGGGCTTCTTGGCCACCAGGACAAAGCAAGAGCTTACAAAGATGATATAAGGGCTGGACAAATATCACTTGGTCAGGGGATCTCATTTTGCTTTTGCATCAGGACACTGTGCCAATCTGGAGTGCGAAATTTCCTGTTTTGCACAATGTCATACTACACTTTTTCTCCGGTTCAGATAGTCCTTCATCTACATTCATGGCCATGCCTCTGTGAACACTGCACTCTTAGAATGATTCACAGAAATGGACCCTTCAAGTCCTGGCCATATATACAGCTCTACATAGGTGTCCTAGTTAATACGGATACTAGGTAACTCCTGATGCAGTACCAAAGTGGGTGCTATCAGAGAAGGCAAAGGGTCTGGAAAGGTAAGTCTGGTCAGTGCTCAAGAAGCAACTTGGCTTGACTAATCCACAGTATCAAAGTGTTCATGAAGTACTTCTTCACTAGAGAGATTTAGACCTTTCACCTTCATGGCTCCTGGGAAGAATTTGTGAAAGCAACAAAGAAGCACAGGGAATTCCCTTAAGTGCACATATCTCACCCCATATGAGAGGCTGCACTCCACTGCCCTGATTCATCCCCAGAAACCATTCTCCAGGTCCCTCCGCAGGGAGCCTTGGAACAACCCTTTCTCAGGAGGTTACAGCATGCAGTAAGTGACACCATTAATGAAGAAGAAAGCAAGATCTACCCTGAAGGAAAGAAAAAGCTAGACAGAGAGAAGAAAAAAAATACCTGGCTGAGCTCCCTTCTAGCGTGCTTGGCACCCTGGTATGATGTATGATCTTCTAATGCATGTAAAAAGCAGAATATGGTTCATACCGAAAACTCAGCCACAGCTGTTTTATTCCCATGAGCCTCTGTCAGGAGAACAGAAATCAAGACAAGTTGAAACCTCGGTGACGGCCTTAGTACTGCTGTTCCATTGCACTGTCCAATTAAGCAACATTCACAGAAGGAGAGCTCCAATCCTGGAGTTGGACTGGGACAGTTCACTGTTATAATGTATTATTTGCAAAGAATGCCAGTGTCAAGTCCTATTTCCTTGAAGGTAGCAGAAAGCACAATGAACAGCAGTTTTCTCATTATTTTCAGGTTGGCTTTTTCAGTTAGTTCTGTGTCTAACATATACTTTCAGTGTTCTTTCAGCGCCACATTCTCAACTGCTACCTGCGTCTATCATCCCCACCTACACAATATTCTGTCCCATACCCAGTTTACCCTTGCTTTTGCTGTTGTTATCTGGGAAACATCTTGGCCCTCATAATTTATGTCTTGTGCCTTAAATGGTAGCCTTTTCTTCACTTCCTACTAAGTGCAGAAGACAGTTCCTTTTTGCCTGGAAGGAAAAACGCAAGTTACAGCAAAAAACTTTGGTCAAACCTCCACCAAGAAGGATGCCACAATTTTCATTTCTGTATGGGACTCCTTTTCCACACGCATAATTCATCATTTCTGCTTTGAAACTGAAATTTCTTCCCCTCCCCAGACTCAGAGTCCTGATGCACACTTAATGCTACACACATGTGTTCATAAGAGATGAAGAAGACAATAGATATGGCAAGCAAAATTTTCCCACTGTTCACTCAGCGTTCATGGAAAGCACGGCTGTGTTCAGGACATAACAATCCCGTAACTGAAAGAGCTACTGTTATTCCTTATTACCACAGCTTCCCAATTTCTCATCAAATTTACCCCGCCTCCAGACACCATATGCAGCCTGTGCAGTCTGTTGGCTCATTCTGCATGTGTCGCTCTGCAGTGCTAGAATTTTCAATCAGGAGCATTTCTGCTGGTTAATGGCAAACATGTCCGTGCAAGGACATCTCCTGCTGTCTTGAACTTCAGTCTGGGCTCATGCGTGTTTACTAACACCCTTAGACAGCCCATCAACAAAAATGATGGAAGACCAGTCATTTGCAAGTGAGTGAAGGCTGGATTCAGCTTTGCCAAGGTTTTGGCGCCCATTACAGTACACAAGAACATTTGTGGCTGCCCCCTGGGCAATTGTTTCAGAGTTTCACAGGACCATAACTACAGGGCTGTGGAGCTGTGACAATCTGAATGAGGGAGAAACATATGAGTGAGATTTTGCACTCCTCATTTGAAATGCATAGCAAAAATATACCTCAAAACTGTAGCTCTGAGAGAACCCTCTTGTTCTTTTCAAGGGCTGCAGAGACTCAGCGACAATAGAAAGGCTACTACTGTTAACTATTTCACTGATGGTAGATAAAGGGAGAAAGCAAAAGCATCATAACAAGAACTATAGCATGAATTCCGTCTCCGCACCTCAGTGTGGACTTTGCGGCTAATGGATGAAGCTTGTGAGAACATTTCCATTTTCATTTCCTTTTGGCTCTATCCTGCCTGCAATTCTTGTGAGTTTGAAAGAAGATCATAAACAATCTGGATATTCCAAAAGGTTAATTCAGTCTTTGAAAAAAAAAAAATCAAGACTAAGTTCCAAGGAGAACTAAGCAAATTATTAATAACGAACAATTCATGCAATTAAATTTGAGTGTTTATACCCCTCCTTCCTAGAATATCCATGTGCAAATGGCAACTTCCTCACCTCTACTTGTTATCGGAATTTATATGAGAAATATCCATATTTTACCATACATTTCAGTGGTGGAGTGACCCCAAATATTCGGTTTGTGAGTTGCAATGCTTAGTACCGACTAAGTGACATATTTATCACTTGGTAACATCCTGCTTCTCCAATGGATGAGCTGATAAGTATTTCCTGTGTGAAAACATAGTTGTGGGGTTTTCAGCTAAATTCTATTGATAACAAGTTACTTCTATGAGTCATCAGGTGAAATGAGTTAGCAATTCTCTTCTGGGCTATTCTTTGTATCAGTAATACCTAGAACCTCTTGGGTTCACAGATAATGTGGTGAGGGGAAAAGAGCGTTGGAGGAAGGGACAGAAACCCCATTCTGAATGACCCCATTTTGTACACCAGAGGACAAATTTTCATGCTTTTGTAATTGCATGTTATTTAATGCCTTGCCAAGCTCCAGAGTGGAGTCAGCAGCAAGACAGCAAAGGCAGGAAGTTTTACCTACTTTCAGGTTTCTTTGCAAATTTCTGACATGGCTTTTGTCCTCTATTCAGTAATCCTTAAAATTGTTCCTACCTCCCATAAAGCTAATTCCAGCTTTTCCAGAAAGTCCTATGATAACAAAGAACGTTCACACCGGGCAGAAGGAGGCAGACGCTAATGCACTTCATTAATAAAGGCACGCTGTTGAACTGAGGCCTTCATTACTAATGAGTGCATGTGCTATACATACACACATACATGTAGGAGACATGGATGTGCCTTGCTTATTCTCCTACATGCAGCTGGGCTTGCATCCCTTCCCTAGCACAACATGCCACATTTACTCACAGAATTGATCTTTGAAAACCAGTTCTCTTATATGTCTAAATCTCTGGGCATAAAACCTGTTATTTTCTTGGCATTAGACTATTCAATACCTGTCACTTCCTCCCCTCAAAAAAAATTGACTTCCGAGTGACATTATATGATAAGCAGTTATATACTGCGACTTCTAACCAGATGGAGCCCTTCTATCACTTGAGACAACACAGAACACGTGAGATAAATGCTCCCCGCCACAGAGTTCCCGTACGCAGTGCCTAGCAGACAGAGCCGTTCCTTGCCTCACAAAGCCCTGGCATTTGAAACCTGCCCCACAGCTCTGAGGAACAGACTCTGCACTTGGACATCTGTGACAGTCTCAGCATTGGAAAGGCTGGTGATCTCAAGGGCATTTTCACAGCCAAGTTCACACTCTCTGCTTCTGAGTTCAGCTCAGGACATATGTTCTTGTGACTCATTTTCTGGTCCATCTTTTTTTTCACAGCCACTCTCAGGCAGTTAGACTGGTAATTATCTTCCTTTTTTTGTAACTTTCTCCAGGGAAGGGGAGTTGATTTTTACCACTCTGTGACAATGCACAGCTGGATTGACATCTCTTTTCTCTTTGTGGTAATCCCTTGTGTGGGATCACACAACTGGATTTGCTTCCTCTCTCTCCAATACTCCCAGGTAGAGAACAGAGCTAGACACACTTCACCATAACAGTATCTACATAGATGACTTTTCTAGTCATAACTAGTGCTTTCCAGAGCAGCTGTACAAGTGAGCAATTTCACTGAGTAGGGAAAAAAAAAAAAAAAAAAGTATTTCTTCAAAAGAATCAAACACAAAATTCTTGCAAGATTTTCCTGTTCAAAGATGCATACAGAATACCTGTCGAGGATACCAATGCTCATTTCTTTCTTTTCTTCTATCCCATTATTTTAGCATATATCCCAATTCTCAGTCATTACTGTTGAACATAAACCTGGCCCAGCAACCACTGGGTCTAAAGAAAGACTCCACAAACTGTTCTGAACACAGGAATGCATCCATGGCATATCTCGGCCTCAGGAAAACCACACTCCTTTCGAAGTAAAAAGAATAAAGAACATTCACCACAACAGGAAAAAAAATGCCGCTTCTGCTAGACTACAACACAATCTAGAGTCATGATGCACAAGAGTTGTGTGCTTGAAACAAAACAGAGTTAATATTTCACTAGAAAAGAACAGTAAGCTGTAGACATTAGGCCGAGATGTTAGGACTAAAACTCTACTTTCCTGGTAAGTAAGTACAAGAGACCCCATGACACGGTCTGCCTGCCAGCTGGAAGAAATGTCCTCTATGCACTCATGTCAATCACTTAACAACTCCTGCACTGTTTTCACAGAAGTGGCAGGACCCCTCAGACTCTTTATGGTCAATAATTATAATTATTATAACAATTGCACTCACAATAATGAAAAGGAACTAATATTCCACCATCTTAAAGTAGAGTTTTCTGGGTTGTAAAAACAACCCACCCAGCCAGTCGTTTGTCATGGAGCTTAATTCTGCCATAAAATTCTAATCAGCCTGAACAGTCACGTCCCCCTTGCGCCATATCTTTTTATGAGCACATTAACACGGTCGTTAGGGAGAGGGGACTCATATGGACACAAACACGTACAGCAATCATTTATTTCCCCCTCAAACTCCATCCCCAAAGACTCTAATTCATGAGCAGGAAGCAATTTTCCTCCCCTTCCGCTGAGATAGTTTCTGGTTTCCACTGACCCAGACATGCCTAGGCTGTTGTACCACACTGTTGCACCACCACACACATTGCATCGCATGCTCACACACACAAACATCACAAGAATAGGCAGAACCATCTCCTTTGTAAGACAGAACACGTATCCTCTCCATGTTGTTAATGTGGAGTCACACCACACAAAATGTACACAGGAAGGCAGGCAGCTATATATGGCTTTTGTACACCATCTGTGTGGAATAAGTACCTGGCAAAGATTTGAAAAAAGAAGTCTCTTTTTCCTTCAAACACCAAAAATCATCTACTACAGAGCTGGGAATAAAGTTTGATAATTCTGCTACAGTGATGCAGGTCACTGCCACTCAAAATAAGAGAGAGATAAAGTCAATTTTAGGAGTAGATAGCCAATCTCTAGAGGGCACCTTCATACACACAGGCAGTGGTGATGCAGGATGAAGGAGGGGAAGTAACTCAGAGCAAGGAGCACAAGCGTATTTGTCCCGCGAGTTTAACCTACTCATTGGCAGGGAAGGCAGTGACCCCATATCTGGTTCATGGCCTGCAGAACAAAAGCATTGCAAACAGAGCCCCGGTGTCACTGTATCCAGCTCACTTAGTCCCCTTCTTACAGGCATTAACAACATCTGCCTGGGTGAAACAAGAATAAGGCAGTAGTAGTTTTAGTGCAAATGATTTCTTTTTTTCCTAATTCTTTCTCTTTTCCCCACCAGTGAATTGTCTCCTCCTTCCATCTGCTATTCACTCTCTATCTCACTGTATGCAAACCGCAATCCCTCTTTTCTTCTTTATGCTTTATTTTCCTGAACACTCATTAACTCCTCACAAAAGACTGTGCCTAGCGGATCGGAGCTGCAATTATCTCCTGGTTCTGACCCGTGTTCAGCGGTCAGAGATTAGCATCAGCAATAATAATGAAGTGCTAGATGCAGGCAGCTGAATGCTGGGGATTTGACAAGTATCCAGGCTCCTAGAGCTGAAGGAAGGGCAATCCACACAGGGGTCTGTGTCCTCTGGGAAGCGGACGTTTCTGATTTCAGGGGGAAATTCCAACATGTCCCTTACTCCTGTTGGGGCGTGACTGACTTCTCTTCCACTGTTCCAGCTGTAAATCCTGCCTCTACTTCCACTTATTCTGATGTGCCCATGAGCCAAAGAGAAGTCGGAGATATTTCCTGCTACTATTACCCTTTTGCTTTTAAACTTTGCACATGATTGTTCATTTGAGGCATGCAAAAAAAAAAAAAAAAAAGGAAAATGGATTGCCAAATCATGCACACTAGCAAGAAAATATCTCCTAGACTGCTAAAGTAAACAGCCCTGACTTTTCACAGCCCCAGTAAAAGATATCAAAAATATTAAGCTGACTCTACTGACTTCTACAGTGCCTGCACACCGAGGGTCTCAATACACGTTTCATGCTTTCAGTCCACCCACGCATCTGTTTAAGGCATCCATCCATCTCCACAGTCCCAGAGTACCATACTGCAATTAAGATTCCCTAGCAGGTTTCAGAGTGGGTCTCCTTCTCATTTCTCTTGGCTTTCAGCAGCTTTGTTTGCTAAACTGTGTGGTTTTGTTTGTATATGGGTTTATGATTTCTTGTCTTCAGTTATTGCAAGCAGGCTCTGACAAACAGGCAAGTCTTGTAATATGCTTGGGAAGATAGACAATCTTTGGCTCAGACTTATCTCTTCTATCCATCAACACTATTAGAGCTGTCTCTATGTCACATCCTTGGCTGTACCTTTGTCACAGAAACACCAAGGTGTCAACGTTTTCCAAGAAATGTTGGAATTTGCTTGCCACTTAACGTCTTCTTGATACTGAAGTGTTTTTCTCAAAATGGAGTTTTGAGATAAGATTCCAAAGTTTGTGGGCATATCAATTCGGGATAAAGATTCACTTACTTCTCTGCTTGGAATTATATTATATGCTTAGCCTGTAAGCCGGAAAAAAAAAAAAAAAATGAAAATAAATAAATAAATAAATGCAGAGATACTTGAAAGTCTAGCTCTGAAGTTTGTTCATGCTTATTGCCAGTTAGGATGCTTGATCTGTTCCTGACCTTATTTGAAATATTCAGTCTTCTAGAAAATGGGGACAGAATTCTCATCAGAGCAAAATTTTTCAAGAGAAGACTTCAAATTCTTCCTGCTTTTGATAGTTTAGAAATAACACAAGAATAAATCCTATCAGAGCATATCAGTGCTCTCTGAATCTATCTGCTGGCACCTGGACATTTGGAAGTGTAGTGATAATGAAAAGAAAAAAAGATGAAAATGTTAATTGAAACTTTCTGAACCTCAAAACCTATTCAGATTGAGATTTGGAGAAAGTTCAGATTTGATTTGTATTCTAGCTGATTAATCTTGCTCATCCTAAAAATATTCCTAACATGCTTAAATATCGAATGTTTTTTTTTTTTACTTGCACAAAATCCTCAAAAATTAATTTTAATGATTCATAGGCAAACACAAAGCTCCTGTATACTTGCTGCCATTAGGAAAGAAACAATATTGTAAGTTTTTTGATGTATCCCAAATGCAGTTTAAATGGAATAAATTGCTATGGGGCAGGAGGGGGAGAAAAAAAAAAAAAAAATAGAGCAGCAGCATTCCACTTCCCTAAGCATACAGAAAGAGAATTGAACTATGCCAGGCTTGTAATCAATTCCAGTCATCCCATTTCACAGGCAAAACAGGCTCAAGATTTGTTACAGCATCTACAGATTTCTGCCTTGAGGACACATGTTCCAGACCAATCATAGACAGAAGAAACATAATACATTTTATCATGTAAACTTTCTAGTTACTGAAATCATTTATTGATTGTTTATTGCCCCCTTAGAAATCAGTGAGCAAGTCACCACCTCTGCTCTCGTCCTGGTTATTTAGAAAGGCACAAAACTTTGTCACTCAGTGGCCAAGGGAGATAGTTCTAGTCCTTCATATAGACGCAGCCTTCCAGCTATATTCTGTCCAAGGCACACTGGCAGTGCTGAGTGGAAGTCTGCGCTCCCACACATCCGTTATTCCCAATTGGTACGCAAGTAGAGGATGTTGCTTTGCCAGGCTGTCAATCCAGCATGAAACTCACTTTAGAAAACTGTTCTGAAAGAGGAGAATATCCACGTGGGGAAGGGGAGGGATGGGGTAAAAAATAAATCTCCTGGTATTTTTGTTCATTATTTAAAGCAACTGTTATTTTCTTTCTCACTTTTGCTTTCGAACTTCTACTGAGAGGGAAGATTTCTTTAGTAGGCACCACAGGGAGAAACAAAACTTGTGATCAGAGTTTTCAGAGAATGTTTCTTTGTGGCATTTCAGTCAGGAAGAAGTTCCAGAAGAGATGGAACAAGTTGCAACAGGGAATCTCAAAAGCCTTTGAAATGCTGCTCTGATCTCTGCTGATTTAAATCTCACACGTGTGATCGCTTCAGGTGACTATGCATCTCAGCCTAGAAATTAAAAGACAGGTTTCTCAGAGGAGTGGCACTGGATGGGTAATCAATCTCTCCAGCAGATACATTCTGGGCTCAAAACTGAACTGAGCACCTCATATACAGTCAGCCCTGTTGATCCTTGGGTGCAGTGCCATAACTTAACTTTTCAGCTGTTGCCATCCCTATAATGAGCCAAACTGGGAGGCAGATCCAGATTGCATGTCTATGCTGCTTTGCATGTTCACTCTTTTTAGACCACCAATTGACTAGGGGATTACTCATGCACCATCAACAAGGCCATTGGATGAATGCAGACTGCATAACCTGGTATGCCTTGAAGAGGCCCAGAAAAGCCAGTACATCATGGGGCCACAGGTAGGGGATACTGCATCAGCAAGTTGGAAGGGAAAAGAGATTGCTAATAAAGCCAGTTTCATTCAGCTCCTTGATAACTTTGGCTGAAGTAAATGGAGCCTCGAGGACCTGCTAACTTGGCACTCACACAGAATGGGTGAAGCTTCCTGGCTGTTAATGGATGTTCCCTTTGTTAAACCATTTCTCTTAGTGAACCCATCTGTAAAACAGGATTACTGCAATTTCCCTCACTTTCTAAGCTGCTTTGAATCTTGCACATGAAAATTATTAAGTGCTGGTATTACATCTATTAAAAAAAAAGCACTAAAAAAATAAGTCAAAGTCATCAGCTTAGTTTTATAATGAGCATTGAGCAATACTCATAAAATTATATACTGGGTTCTGAGAGTACCTGATTAGATAGGTCTTACAGTTTTGTTCTGTTGTCTGTTCTATCTTTTTCTGATTATCTTTTTTTTCCTTCAAAAGCTATGTGGATGTATTAATTAAATTTTGTAGTGACATAAGGTACCAGACTGTCAAGTCTTAAGAGTAGAAGGATCCTCCATGTGGCGATCTGCAAACAACGTCAGCACTGGCCTCTCTATGCAATGGTTCACCTCTCTTTACGTCACTCCACTCCTACCCTAAAAAAAAAAAGGAATTAAAGTTGGGAAAGAATTTTTAGAAGGAAGCCAACCTGCAAACTTTGAGACCAGTTCTATTACTGCCTTTTCTGGCTATCCTCCCCACAGTGAGGCTATTTAGGCCAAAGGGATTTTTTCTTTTTTTTTTTTTTTGAGCAGGTGGATGAAGAGTTCTGCTGTATCTCACCTGCTCATCTGATAAGCAAGTAATCAGCCATCAAATCAAAATGATCTTCATGCAGCAACAATGTCGGCAGAGTCAAAACCCAAAGGTGAAAAGTATTAGGTATCCTGCCCATCTGCATGTATATCACAATGTGATTTCTTGGACTCTGAGAGATAAAAGGTAACATCCACCAAAATACACCTGAACAATGAAAAATTTGAACAGAGCTGCCACTGTTTTGACCATCGGCTCTTTCTCTAAAGAGTGTTCAAAGAAAGCTGAAACATTTAGGTTGAGGGATGCTAGAGACAACATTCCCTCCAGCACAATCTCAGTGCACCACAGTAGCTATGCAAGCCTGTTTGTGTGCACCACGCTAGACAATTGCAATACCAACAATATTTCAGGGCACATTAAGCCTAAACCACTCAACAAACTACTCAACAAACCTAACCCACTACAACAAACCTGCTCTTTGGAAATCCCAGCTCCATTTGAGTCAGTGCAGGGAGATTTTGTGTTATTTATCAGACAGAAAAACACTGCTTTGCGGGACTGCCAATTCGGCATGAGATTTACTATATGGAAAGGAGAGGAAATCTGCTTTGTGGAATAAAAAGTAAAACTAATATGCCTCTTGGAGAAAGCTGACATCAGGGGAAGCAAAGATGTGGTTGTCACATCTCAAGGCAGGGAGGAAGGTATTTTTTGGTGGGCGGAGGAGAAGAGAAATAAATATGTAGAGGGATGCTTCTACAAAAATTAACAGTGAAGTTTCAGAAAAAAAAAAGAAAAAAATCTATAGGGATTAACAGTCTTCTACAAACCTCTGAGAGGTGTTTTGAGCTATCTCCAGACTCAAGTGGACCCACTACATATCCAGGCTGATTTATATGAGTTTGACTTTCCCTTCTAAGCAGGAGGACTAGAAATGCATAGGACTTGGCAAAAATAATAAGTTTTCAACAATCAACCCAATTTCCTTTACTTTGTTGGCCCCAGAGACCTTTTCCTTTGGGGCTCATTGATCTTATTCCTTCAAATCCTGCTTCAAAATCTGTTTTTTTTTTTTTTTTTTTTTTTTTTTTTTTTTTTTTTTTTTTTTTTTTTTTTTTGTAGCTTTCAAAGAGGCTAGTATAGAAGTCATTCCCTTAAATAATAAAATTCAGCAAAGTATATCCTAATATGAAAACAACATAGAAACACCAAATAACTCTTTTGATGGATATCACAATGTGTGTTTAAAGTTATCATTTACTCCCTTCAGCCATCATATTGCTGGCTCCTCTAGTCTCTGCAAAAAAGACTTACCCTTCCAAGGCTAAAGGACCTTATATTACTCTTTTCCTCTAAGACGGGGACATGAAAACAGAAAGTCTCCTGGCTTCTTTCATCAGACAGCCTGCCTGAAAAGAGCTGCCCCCTAGTAATGAGAATCATGGCAACTCTTCACAAACTGCAAAAGGAGGCTAGGAAGATAAGCTCAGACCTAGACATCCAATCTGTAGATGTTTAAAGTCTGGGCAAATTAAGCCCAGCCTCTGTCTCCCATGAGCTTACAATAAAATATGAACTCAGGGACAGAGTTCATTTTACCAACCCTACTACAATGACACCCAAACCACAACTTCCTTGACACTACAGCAGCACTGTGGCATCAAACAATCTTGTTTTTCAGCCCAAATGATTCATTTTCCTCCTTCAAAAAAATATGCTTTCTGTCACCAGCAAAAGAGCTCTATTTTCCAATCAGCTCTTGAAGAAAAACTAATCTGACAGGAGTCAATAGGCATCAGGGTTGCTCTGTGCATCTTTATCCAGCATGTAAAGTGCAGTACACCCACCACAGAGCAGAAAAATAAAAATTAAGGGTAATTAAGGAACAGGATGATTTCTGCAAAAAGTTTGAGACTCTTAAAATACTTTTTCATATACATTCAGTGAGCCTTGTCAGGAAAACAGAGAATCAGTGACCTGTGATTCATCTTTACTTGTCTTTTCTCTTGCTGTGACTTATAGCTTGATAATGCAGCAGAATTATGTTTTGCTGAACTTCCCTTGAAGGGATTTGACTCTAGAGATCAAACCTGACTTCCCAAAGAAACAGTCTCTGTGTGTGGGCAGATGCCTTTGCCCTGCTGTTTAGTTAGCCATCAGCTAGATCAGATTAGAGGTGATTTCTTTTGTTGCTTTCCAAAGGTGGGGAAGAATTTGATATATCCTATGTAAAGTCCACTTGGACGCAGGTATAGAATGCCACAGCTTGTGGGAGTGCTAATTAGAGATGATTAGAAGCCAACTGACCCATGCTGGAATTAAAATACCTTGCACAACCAAACCTGTCCTTGCAAAATAGTTGCTTTACATTTTTGCATACAGATTACAGGGCACAGGGGAGAAGGAAAGAAGCACACTACTTTGTGAATTCCTATTCTTTGCCTGTATTGGTCTGAAGGGGCCCTTGGATGCCATGAATCCTGACACTGGAAGTCAGCTGTATGTAGACTTCCAGCCTGCTTCAGGTTTCTGCATGCACCACAGGTTGCATGGGGGAAGCTCACACACCACTTCAGTGCAATCGTTCTTAAAATGACAGTCAAAAGAATGAGAGCAATATTCAGATCTGTCTCCTGAAAAACAACTACCATTTATATAATTAAGCACTTTTTAATTATTCAGCTAGCCTCTACTTAGCACCACCTCCCACACAAAGGTCTCTTCACAGTGCCCCTAAATATGCTCTGGACCTTGCCCTGCAGAAGTGGTAGGCTCACCAAAAGCCTGAATTAGTGCAGCCACCTGTGTAATTACAGAGAAGAGAGCAGGTAGAGAAGCTACTTCAGTATTGGGTGGAATTGCACACACATGCAGAGCCACAGGTCAGAACATACCGAAGTCTAGACTTTGAAGCGGAGATGCAGATGTTTCTTCTTTTTCAAGCCCATATATAAGTTTACAAGAGAAGCAGGACATGAACTGAGCTCCTGTAAGCTCTAGACCAATGTACACAGGGCTGCTTTTTTTTTTTTTTTTACTGGGTACTTGTGATGTTACTTTTGTTGCTGCTATTACAGTGAAGAAAACAGTACAAAACAGTACCTTTAAACCTTCTTCTGAAAAAGACCAATCCACGGTGTTCCTTAGGATTCATTAGCCCATTTTCTTCATTTATCTTCATTTCACGCTGCTGTTCGGGCCAGATAAGTTGTCTCTGCCAGAAAGCTTTTGGAAAGAGAAAGTGTCCTGAGACCTGCTACAATTATAGACCTAAGCCACACCAGCTGGGTCAGTGAAGCCCTTTTGAAAACTTTTTTGTGCCTAGGACCATGTGTTCATATTCATATATCTCTATTTTCATGAGTGTCTATTTTCTTCCGCTTTTCTTTGTTAAGAAAAGGCTACTACTCTCTGCAAATTCCCAACAGCTTACTGGCAAACTGTCAGCGTTTGCAGCAGTGCGATGTTTGCGGATTCAGAAGAAACTCACGGAGCAAATGGTGGGTTCTGCTGTGCAGCAACTGTATGTTTTGGAGCGGTGGTCCCTGGATTGTGCACAGGAAGCATTCCTCAGTTAGCCTGCACAACTGCACTGAGCAGCGATACATAAAAATGTAGTGGGTAAGGTAAGGAGCTAAAGGAGATCTCCTCACTTTTTAGGCAGACAAGCTTTAAAAAAAATCCCATCCCCAAAATGTGCGTATTTCTCTCCACTTATTATACAAGTTGAACAGTGCAAGCTAACTTTTGTTAGAGGTTTCCTTCACATGATCCCACTAACCGCAGTGCCAGCAGAGCAAAAGTGGCAGCACATGGGGCAAGAATTGCTTAAAACAGCGTAGCAATTGTTTAAAATCCTCACACCAAGGCAAGGCTATGCAGAAACACATACAAGAACAGAAAAGCAGCCTTAGGAAGGCTCATCCTTTCTGTCTCATTTGCCTATGCCTACAAGTAGCTTCACCACAGGGACAGAGAGCACAGAACAGTGAGGCAGGTACAGCTCAAGGCAGTTCACAGCCTGAGCAGGAACCAAATGGAGTCGGCAAGGCAGAAGCAGGAAAGGAGAAAACAGAACGTGACTGCTCCAGGGTGACTGTGTCCCCCAACCCACTCCACATTGCCCAGGTGGTTGAACAAGCCTTGAGCTGGTTCTGCACTGCTGCCTGAGAACATTTCCGAGGCGCTCTTCTGGAGTGTGATTTTGAGCATATCTTGGCTTTCCACAGCATTATGAACACTTACCATGCAAAACTGTCCTAGATTCTGTCATGAAATGGAAATTTAGGGATAGAAAAAACACTTGTACTTCCAAAGGAGTCAGAGTCTGATTTATGGCCTCATACACAATCAGTGCTATCTTGATTTGGAGATTCAGAGTTTCTCCAAGAAGAAGGTTGTTTCACATCTTCCTTAACATTTCTGATCCAGAAGAAGGTCTAAAAGAAAGCCTTATTTCATTTTCCTGGTGACCTCTGCAGTAACCCTTCTCCACTCGCAGTGAATGATTTGCTAGCCAGCAGAAACAGAGATTCAGTCTCGGTATTAGCACAGGACACATACACACACAGGTCATGGGCTACAGCTCAAGCTGGGTCACAGCAGACTGTATGAACCTATCATGGCAGAAGCAATTTTCCAGGCATAAAATGGCTTCATATCCACTCCAGACCAGGAGGCAGAGGAGATACCACAGTACCGTGTACAGGCAGCCTACAGACCCAACGGGGAAAACGCCAGGAAGGCATTGCAGGACTGGGGCCTTGACCCTTTACATGTGCTTGACAGAGGTTATTTAGCCAATTCATGTCCGCCACCGCTCTCCCCATCTTTTTTCTGGATGAAGGAGCCTACTGAGCTCATTCTTGCCACTATCCCAGCCTCACTGCCTCCCTGGTACCCTGCTAAGTGCAATGACGCCTCCTATGAGAAGAGCATTCCTTGGTATTTGGGCCTTGCAGCCCAATGTGCCTCGCACAGGGTACATCCCAAGAGAAACTACTGGCTGTGTCTATCTGGCATGCTGTCCCTAACTGCAGGCCACGGTGTTTCTGTCCCATCCCCTGTACATGATCAACCTCAGAGCTCCAGTCATTGCGGCCACTCATAACTCTTCTGATATCTTTGACTTACATGCTGACAGGCAGAATGCGGGTATGATTGTCCCCTAATTCCCACAACCCTCCCTCTCTCTATCCCTGCCAGGCAGAGATGGTGTGTGGTGGTTTCAGAGCAGTACTTTAAAACCTCCCTAGTCAAACTCTAGTATCCCTTAATATTTGCTCCCAGCATGTAAGTGGTCGCCTCATGCTGTTTCCCTCTGTGACCTCAATATCCAATTCCTATTTCCCTTGGTTGCTTCACTTGCAGGAATAATACCATCTGTGGTGAAAATAATACCCTGCAGCAGCTCCTAGGTACATGCAGTAGTTCCGATTTCTTCCACCACCACCCCTACAGATGGAGGTGCTGTGTGTAACTTACATGTTCAGCTAACACACACACAAGAAAACCTTAAACAGCAGCTCTTCTAAAACCTCAAGCTAATCCTATTAACTCCTAGCAGCAGGTGCGAGGGGGTTGGCACACCCAGCACTCCCACAGGTAGAGAGATGCACACAAGGCTCTCATACTCTCACAGGCAAACATACAAATGTTCTCCCACACACAGACCTACTCAAACAACCCACGCAGCGCTCACATGCAGTTCTGCTCAGTAGTATTTTATTGGGAGAGATAAGCTGTACATATGTTGGTACTGTGTAAAGAGGAAGCAGAGCTTCAGGTCTCTGTCAGGGATAGATATAAGGCTTCAAAGTGCAGTGGAGATTTTATCTCCTATGTCCTTTTGTCATTAGCATCAATTCCTGATTTGATGGCATGCGCATAGCGTGATGCAATCTCTCTTGCCTCTCTTCTTTCCCTTGGGGTTAGGCACTGCTTTTTCTCATTATTTTTTGTTGAAAAGTGTTTATCATGGCAGATAATCTGAGGAAAAAAGCTCTCTCTTGAAGTCATTTGTCTTTTAGCCATGGAAATAGGAAGTGTCTCACAGTTTCAGTCTCTTCTCTCTCTTCAGAGCCATTCTCCTCTCTCGTAGTATTATGCCTCAGCTCTTGATGTCCAGCCTAACATTATGATCTATGCTTTTACTGTGTGGCAAAAATCTGGTTGGGCATAAAAAAAAAATCGGATGACCATTTCTTACTTCAGTTGCCTGTTAGGCTAAGTCTATTGGATTTTAAATGGTACAATTGATGCTGGCAAAATTACAAGTACCCTTAACCCCAAACAATGGATGTCTGCTCCAGTGTTTCAAAACAGGGCTAAGTGTGTGGGCAGAACTCAAAAGAACAGATTATGCTTTCATTTGGATTTGGGTTTTGAATCTGTGATGCTTTACAGCATAGTTTTGTGCTTTGGATTAAACGGCATAAAGTATAATTGTCTTTTCCATATTTTCATTAGAAGAGGGGAAAGAAAATGATTGCATTCTGCAGCTAATTTTATGGAAGTCACTGTATAATATAAAGAAAAAAGAGAAGTAAAATTCACATTTTTCATCTCTTGGGAAATTTGAGGATTTTTTTTATCATAAACAGATGATAAAGAATTGAAATTTCTTTTCTTTCCCAGGGAATAGAAATTCTGATTCAGAACATTGACATTTTGGAGCAAAACAAGGATTTTTGATATTCCACAAAGCAAAGCAATAGTTTTACTGAAGTAACATGAAAAGTTCTAAGTTGTTTTAATAAAAGACGTGTCCCTTTAACACAGCTGCTGACAAGAGTAGCCTGTGAGCCTGGCTTCCCGGCCAGGTTACAACTGCAGTCACCCTCTCAGGGACACAGTACCCCTGCAGCACACTGCCTCGATTGACCAGGCAAAACTCACTGCATTGCCACATAGGGAGAGACATCTTTGGTTGTACCTAGCTCACAACAGAGAACATGGGAGTTGGAAAGGTTATCTGCGAAAGCAATGCTCCCCTGGGAAATATAATTTGGAATCAGTTCAGAACAAAAACTGCATTTTCCGCTGGAAAAATAAAAGCATTCCTAAAGAACGTTTCCACACAGATCTATTATGGATGGCACTGAGAGACAGAAAGGAAACAGGTGGTATTTCTTATGCAGATATAACATACAGAATTCACCAGCTGCTATTAACAGTACATAAAGTTTGTTACCTTCTAAAAAGCCCCCCACCCTGTATCCTCATGTGCTAAAATAGACCCATATGTCACTTCATGTGGAGGTGCCCACATAAAAATGCATGCTTCTACAGGCGCACATACAGCAGAGCTCACATTGTGATAGCTCAGACAGACACCACTGAGAAACACGCATCAATCATAGACGTATATGCAAAAGCAAAAAGCAGGAATGACATATCCTGATGTCATTCACAAATATATACACATACACATATACATGTATATACAGACATTTACACACATATATGTGTATATATAGACATATACACACATGCCTACACACATGTGTGTTGATCCATGCACTCACTAAGATGCATACAGGATGCAACATATTTTCCTTTGTTTTCTAGGAATTGTCTTAGGACCAGATACAGCTACTCATGGATTTAATCCAAAATATACATTGCCTTCAGTCCAGCCGTTCACAGACTATCATGGCTTTCTTGGGAGAGCAGATATATCTCCGCTGAGACACAAGCTGTTTTATGCCAATAGGGAGAGAAATCCCGCCAAAACCTTTAGGACAGCCTTGGGCTCATTCACATTTTCTTATGTGCCTGAGGGGAGTAAATTCCAGCTGTGAATTTATTGACTCTCCCTTAAGAATCTCTGGAGCGGTAAATTCCACCTTCATGGCGCTTGCTAATTAGGCATTTATTTAACTCCGTTGTTGTTTTTTTTTAATGACTCTCTGCTCTTATTTGAAGTTCACTCTCTATTATTTGTAATAAAAACCTCTGTCATGTTTTTGCCTCATTATTTCTAACAAATAGTGCATTTCTTCTTCTGCCCACCTTTCCTATCTCCCCCTTCTCACTATTCCCTACGACCATCACATCTCTGACTAGCGCTCACAGAGTTTCAAAGACCAGCTGTTATCATTTTGTCGATAGAGTGCTTTTGAGAAACTTCTGTCACGAGCTCTGGCACAGCAGGGGCTGCTGAATAAAATATCAGCCCTTCGAAAGGGAATTAAGGTGGAGAACAAAGCAGCAGGAAGAGCAAAAAGACAAGAGGCCCGTTCTGCAACTCCACTTCTGCCCAGAAGTTTGAAGCGGGGAGTCCTTCGGTGTCAGTCTGAAACTGTGCCCTGAAGATGCATGGGACAGCTGTGGTGGCCAGTCAATGATACTTGTCTTTAGGGCAAGGGAAGGAGAGAGGGAGGGAGAAATGAACCATCCCTTTTGTTTTGGGGGCATCAGACTCAGGAATGCAAGTGTTATCTGCCACTACAGCTTGCAGTGTGTGACTCTACTCTCCAACTTCCTTACGCTTGCCTAGGCTTCTCTATGGGAATGTTTCTTCCAACACACGAAATAGATTTAAAACTTCTTAATGTGACTCAAATCATCCAGAATCAAGGAACTAAAAAGGGAAGTGGATCAATACATCTGGTCCCTACTGATAATTTATAGATCAGCAAATGTTGCTCATATCTTCAAAAAGCAAAGGGAGGAGGATCTGAGGATCCACAGGTCTGTCAGCCTTACCTTGATCTGGGCGAAGGTGATGGAACAAATTTTTCTGGAAGCGTTTTCAAACATATTAAGGACAGGAAAGTGATGAGGTACTCATCATGGATTTATGAGGGGGAAATCATGCCTAACCAACCTGATAGCCTTCTACAATGAAACTGTGAGTTCATTTGATGTAGGGAGAGCAGTGAATATTCTTTATCTTGAATTTAGAAAGGCTTTTGACACCATCTTCCATAACATTCTCATAGGCAAACTTGTGAAGTACAGACTAGTAGACATTGAGATGGACTGAAAACTGGCTGAACTGCCAGGCTCAAAGGACTGTGATCAGCAGCCCAAAGTCCACCGGAGAACAGGTACCAGGGTCTGACACTGAGGCCACTACTTTTTACCACCTTCATTATCTAAAAAATGACACAGCACAAGTTTGCAGTTGATATAAAACTGGAGTGGCTAATACAACAGATGGCTGGGATGACCTTCTTGAGGGACATTAAGCAGCTGGAGAAATGGCCTGATGTGAATCTCAAGAAGTTCAACAAAGGGAAATCCTAAGTTCTGTGCCTGCAGGGGAATAACCCCATGTACCAGTACATGTTGGAGGCTGACTGACTGGAAAGCAGCTTTGCCATAAAAGGACCTGACCTGGGAGTTCTAGTGGACTACAGGCCCTTGGTGGTGGAGGATAATTTCCACAAGGAGGGACATGTCTCCACATCTACAGTTGCTCTACAAAAGCCCCATGCCACAAGATTTCTTCTGTCTCACCCAGAAAACCCATCCTCATGTTAAGATCTCTCCATCGTGGAACTTTCTGCCATCTGTCCTAAAACCCCTCATTTTAGGCAGTTAAGATGCCTTAGTCTTTCTTCTTGTGCTTTCTAGGCATTACAGCTCTTCAGTCATATCTACAATATCTAGTGCAGTCATCTTCTTCATAACTTAGGCAAAATGTACTTGATGTATTAGCCAAGATATATTTAAATGTCTTTGGAAAAAAAAAAAAAGCCACATTAACCCTTGATTATCTTCTTGCTCTGCGCTACCATCAACCTTCTGGCTGTTCTGGAAATGAGGTATCCAAAATGCCATGCTGCCTGTTGTAAGTGATTGTACTAGAACTGTATACAGGGAATTTTCCTCCCTGGTCCGTCATACATGAAGCCCTAAACTGGAGCGCTCTTGGATTTGCTATCTGCTTAGCAACACCCTTAGCAGTTTTCAGAGTCACCAGCTGCTTTTGCTTCTCACAAAGTACATGCACATTTTGGATGGTATATTATTTTATTTTATTTTTTAATATTCCCATCTTTGAAGGAAAGTGATATGGAGCTGAGTATTTCCAGAATTCATGTCCACTTTAACCGGCTACTGATTAAAAAATGCTTTTGTATTTCACCACAGCATCTCACTTCAACATATTAAAAACAGAAAAAAATAAAAAAAAGCTTTGAGCATTTTACTTAGAATTCTACTTAGCTTTCCTTCGGAATCTTAAGAGTGCCTAAGTAAAGCATTTGATTTAGCACCTAAAATGTGCTCCCTCACAGAACTGAAGTTTCAACTTCTCTCGAAAGCACATGAATTGCTTTAAAAAGAGAAAAATCACAATTTTTAAAGTACAATCCTAGTTCTATATTCAGCCTTCATTAATAACAGTGGCTTGCATTTTCCAATTAAATGTCATCTCACAAGTATCTGTAACAGGCCTGTGTTTTGTAAGAGGACCTGACTCCTCTTTAGTGAACATATGCAAACTTTTCCACTCTATCTAGTGCTGTCAGATTGCTGTTTAAAGGACCACTTCTAGTCTGGGGATACCCTGCATCAAGACAGATACACATCAATGGCAACTATTCCAGTGGACAACAGCAGGCATTTTTTGAGGTCTACAAATATACCTGTGAAGAAAGAAAAGAAATGGGTTTGCTCAGTCAAAGGAAAGACAGAGGCAAGTCAAGCCGACATATAAAATGTCATTAAAAAATGGAATCATTAAACATCTTATCTGTTCTAGACTGAGTAAGAACTTACAGGATTAAAAACACACTAAAAGAGATTTGGTTTAAACATTAGGAAAAGCACCATTGTTGGAAAGATAGGTGGACAATGAAGAAGTTTACCTAGAGAAAGCTCTGAGGACATATACACTTGTACTGTGCAAGGTTCCTCCAGTCTTAGAGCAAATGATGTGGAGCATTGTAGTGACAGTCTGAGCTCTCACAGGAGAGGAGGATGGCTGTGTGTTAAAGAGAAAACAATTTCACTTGCACAGTCATTCCCACACATTCACAAAGCACCAGGACACAAGAGGTCAAGTGGTCTGTCCAGCAGGCATCAAGACACATGAGGAAGTTTGGCTGTAATTGCAATAGCAATAGTCCAGGTGTTTCTAAGGTTAGGGAGCACATGCTGGCTTGTCATATACCTTTTATAACCTTTAAGAGATGACCCCTTCTATATCCTTTGAGAACAATTACGATCTTCTGTCTTTGCTCCCACTCCTTCAGCTTATTAGTATTTATTTGCTGTCTTTTGTCTACTTAGCAGGATGTCTTAAAGCTCCAGTTGTGTTCTTTATTTTCCTGCCAACATCTCTCAATAACCTGAATTTATAGACTGTCCTTTTTTTTTAGTCCAGATATAGACTGTCCCTTGTTTTAGTCTGTCCTGCTCTCCTCCTTCCCCCCACCCTCTGACCTAGGTGTCCTGAGAAAGTGGAAGGAGCTGTGCTTGTGCCATCAACAAAAAATATTCCTATAGCTCTACTTCCGATGGTCCTTTTGGTCCTTCTATGCTCTGACCTTCCCAATTCTTTTTTCATTCATACCAAGCTTGGCATATCCATTAGTTCTCTACGACTCCCTTCAGGTGCCTTCTTCTCTTTTTAAGTTGTTTCAGTTACACTGCTTTTAATGCACCTCTCCAAACCACTGGACCATCCTCCTCTCATTGTAACACACGTAAACACACATGATTTTAGTGTTCTGCAGTTCCCTTAATACAGTCTGGGATACAAGGCAAGCCAGAGTCAGGGATAGATTGGAAAGGTCCACCTCACAAAACTGTGTGGAATAATTCCTTAGACAGAGAGGAAAGAAAAGTAGCTATCTAAGAATCTCTCTCCCAAGATTAATATTTGTAACATGTCAGAGCCCAAAGGCACTTTCACATGTTGTTGTTTCATGTTTAAGAACACCAGAGCTAAAGAGCTAAACTGAGATTATCTTCCTCCAAAGAGGACTGGCTGGAGCAAATCTGTGAATATCAAACTAAACGATGTCACCCTCACACAAATAGCTGGATGGGCGTGCACTGAACTGTAGCATAAACTCTTGCTCCTGAACACGGCACAGTATGGATATAGAGCAGCATGTGCATACATGGCCCTATAGCTAGCTATATCAACACATTCTCTGTTAAGAGAAAAGTTTAGTGGTTGGGAGGTGCAATTGGGCTTTTGATCGGTCAATAAACAGGGGGCCACTTTTTTGCCTAAAAGAGAGAGATAAGCCCAGCACTACAACACATTCAAACAAAGTGATCCTCATCAAAGTCAATGGATTCTTGTGTTAAGAGTTTTAACACATGGTGGGAATGGCAGAGAGAATGAACCACGGATTACTTCACATATGTTCTAACACAGTACTTTTCAGCTCGATCATTGGAGACATCAGACAATCTATTTCTGGAGGATCTGAGAAAAGTACTCAGAGAAGTCACTTTATTGCCAGTGGTGGTCAATTCACTGCACAGGAATCTATGTCACCACTGAAATGGGCACATTTGAAGTGTGCACAAACAGAAGGAGGTTCAAAACTGCCACTCTAATGATGACATTTAAATTGCTGATCATGTTGGGATTCAGGAAGCCAAAATTCAATTTCAAACATAGCCTGAGGCCACAGCATGTCTGAAACACAAGACTGACAGAACAGGCTCTCATAATGCGTCGCTTACTAATGGGATTAGAGGGTTTTCATTACATCAGTTGCAGTTATAAGGTTTTCACCTTGTTGCACTCACGTCTTAGCAGCCATTTTGAAGCCTTCTATCTGAAGTGGTCCAGTATCAAAAATGTCACTTAAACCCTCAGAATCTGGAGGAGAAGATGTTTTGAATTTGGGTATTTGAAAGTGAACACAGAACTTTCCTTCTGTCTTCTAATCAACTGACATGCTTTCCAAATGAAAGGTGTTTGTCTTCCAAGTTTTTGCAGATCTGCCTATGAAGAAATTTGCTGTTGCTACAGCAAATTATACAAGCAGTGAAATTGTTAAGAATTTCAATGCAACTCAGGTCAAAAGCAAGAATCTGGTATCAGAATTAGTTAAAAGGCAACCAATGTGAAACCCTCGCCCAGTAGTCAAATGCTACGTTTCCTCCTTTTTCAGTACATTACACTTTCCATTACATCTTAGAGATCTATTGCCTTTTTCTTTTGCCTACTATTGACAAAAATAAGTCTGGAATTTCACAATGAATTTGATGAGGAAACTCTTAGAAAGACACTGAATGTAAGATCATGTACCTCGGCCAGTGGTTAAAGCAGATGAGGAGGTAGATGAGTCCAAACCTCAGAGCTCTGTCAGTTACTCAATAGCATTTGAAATCCATCATTTTGTTTCTCCATTGTACACGAAGGAAGAGAATTGTAGAAGGACATTAATAAGAGAGTATCTCAGTGTTTTGGCTACTTCATTAGGCAAGGGTTGAAGTGAGGGGAATAACATAAACATGCATAGCTAGAACAGTATTTTTCCTCGTGTAAAAAGAAGCCCCTATTATATCTACATAGCATTAAATTTACACCTGCCACAGGAAATATGTTCAGCATGACAGCTGCAGCTTGACTAAGCATCTCACACAGATTGTTACTGAGCTGGTAGCATTAACAGAATACAACACCTTTTTCACTGTAGTCTCTGCCTACTGAAGCATTTGAGAGACACATTAGAAAGCAGCAAGAAATGCATGGAGAAGGCTTAATGTTATATTAGAAAACATCAAGATCTCCTCAGGCAGTCATATCAACAACTGTATATTATTACTATACATTTAAGAAAAAAATGTAAATACATTTTGTGACAATTCCCTGTGGTCACAGCCTTAGATATGGTGGCTAGTCAGAGACTACTTAGGCTTTATAAAGCTTCCAGCAGTTGTAACCCCATCACCATCTTTCCTTACCTTATCTTTGGGCAGTTAGAGTACAGATTTTCTGGCACATAATTGGCAGGGCAATAGTGTTCAGCTACTCAGGAGGAGCGCAAGTTTGAAAGTATCAACAGATGTTTTATTGAGCATCTTGAGTAATTTTCACAATACATGGCTGTTACAATTAGGAGCATAGTACAAAAACTGAATATGGAAGCATTCTGAAAAAAAAAAAAAAAAAAGGGCAAAACAAGCCACTTACTTTTTACTACAAGAATACTTCACAAAAGGACTATGAGCTAGCAAATCAATTCAGTTATTCTGTTTCATCAGCACAGGATGCTCCATGTGCTCTATTCTACCCCTAGATGATTGCTGTGTGAGGCACAGCCAGATCAGGGATCCCTAAGACTTCCTTTTCCACAGTAGTAGATCAAGATGACCTTGAGAACAGTCACAGTCAATATTTGATGTTACAGATAGGTGTTCCCCAGGATACTTGGGAAGATCATTTTATAAAGGAGAGAGGACTGCCTGCTGTGAGCCCTGCAGAATTCTTTTCATCTTAACAAGGTCCTCTCCCTCCCTTCACCTTCACAGGGAAAGGCTGCCAATATTATATCCATATTCACTGGGACAATGAACACCTGTATCTGCTATGAGAGCTGTACTTTGGATGATACGTCATGGTCCAAGAGAGCTCACAAATAGTCACTGGGAAAAGTGACACTAGCCACTTCTATGGCTTGTGCCATGCCTTCTAATCAGGGCATTTCTGAAGCATCACTCCAAACACTTCATTCAGCACTTTTATCCAGCCACTGTGGCCTTTTGGCTACTGCCCCTTCTTCTGCAGGAAGATAATCTTTGTCAAGGCACAGAGTGAAAAGCTGATCAAGTTACTAAAGGAAAGAAGTAATGCAGAAAAATAGTCAAGATTCTTTGGCACATAAAACATCTTTTAGAAAGGTAAACAAGAGCAAGTCATTGACAGAAGAGGTGAGAGGAAAGGAAAGCATATTTCAATGATGAGATTTATTAAGGCCTGTCTTTTCTTTAACCACAGCTGTACACAAGATTGACATATCCTGTAAGCTACCTTTGATAAAGTCCCTAGTCCTGCTGCAACAATGCAAGGAAGGCCATTTCATCTGCAGTGCATTTATAGATCTAGTTTACAGCATTTTCTGCTTTTATGTCCCAGCCTGGGTTGCTAACTGTCTTTCAGGTCACACTGTTTTACTAGCTTGTAGTTGTCAGCTACCCCCTGAAGTATCCACTTTCTAATAGCTCTTCCAAGACAAAGCAATAATAAAGCAGAGCAGGGTTCAGAACATAGATGACTCTTGAACCCTGACCCTGAATGGGAGACAAGCAAGTATATTTGTGTTATACTAGTCCTGTAGAATGACAAAGAGATGGGCTGGCATTGTAAATTCCGGATATACCTCCAGAGCTAGCACTCCAGAGTGTATTATAGCCAGAAGGGTCTTGATGTTGTGGCCCAGTAAATGAAAGTTGAAAGCAGAAAGGAATGAATGAGAAGTTGAAACTGGAAGGCCTGAAAGCCACTAGCAATTCTTCTCAAATACCGACTTTGATTTAGAAGAATGTCATCTCAAGTGAAATGAAGTGTTCATGTTCCGACTAATCACTGACAGTTCATAGAAACACAGGGCTGGAGAGCTCCTGTCTCTCCTTATGAAAGCAAAGACAACTCTACCTGGAATATTTCTGAAAGTCTTTTTCTCATCAATTCTTAAAAATAAAAAATGAAGATGACTCTATGGCCTTCCTGTGGCATCTATTCTAGTGCATCGTCTGTCCTTCCTTTGAATTCTCCTCCTCCACTCTGGGGACAAATTAGTCAACATCCTTCCCGAATTTCCAATATATAAGCCCTCCTTTTATATTCCCATCTCTCTGATTTTTACAATTTCTTCAGAGGGGCTGTCTGCACAATTCTCCTTTTCTTTAGAGACCATGTGTCCAAGCTATTATAAAGACTGTGCAGAATACTCCAGCTAAAGTCTCCATAGATGCATTGCCTCTCCTTCTCTATATAAAAACTTCATTTTAATCCTCACCTCAGCACTATTTTGCCCCTTCCTCTTTTTTGCTTTGTGGATGGAATGAGATTCTTGCCATTTGCAGACATTTTATCCAACAGGTCTTCCCCAGTATTGCTGCTGTGAGAGTCATATTCCAGTTTGTATTTACGTGCTTGATTTCCCCTTCCTAAGGGCAAATCCATATACTTGTCTTAAATTCCATCTGGTATATTTTGGACTGTATCTCCACTGGGTCAAAATCATTTTTAATTCCAAAGTATCAGCCCAAGCCCTCATAGGCAGTCCCAGCCTACCACAACAGTGTTAGAGTCTAAAGCCAGAATGAAAGGAATGGAGAAGGGTTGCACTTCAGTGACAATAGTATCACTAGGCCTCAGGATAATCATCAGTTGCTCAGGTCAAAGTGGAGGCTCCAGGTCATCAAGGGCAATCTATTACTGACTGGTTACCACCTTCTTCTTCTTTGTGGTTTAGAGAAGAGTCAGACCAGGGCCCTCCCTACATATTTAGTCTAATGCAAGCTACCCAAAGTCTCTTTCTTCTGCCACATTCTATTCTAGGTCAGTGCTTTAATAGTTCAGTTGCATGAATGCTCCCTCAAGACAGCATTTGGGGATCAAGCAGCTACAGCCATTTGTTACCTTTGTGCACAGGGCTCTGATCTGCTTCAGTACCACGGAGCTTGCATCATGGCTAGGTTCCTCATTTTATTTTCAATGGCCACCAATTTCTTTTACTAGTTATTAAGAGATGGCAGAGTCAATGTCCAGTAAAAGTCATTTTGCCTTCTCCACAAGTATGCATCCTTCTCTTTCCTGAAGAAGGGATTTACTTATATCTCCTCTTCTTTTATCCTTTTCATGATATATATCATGCCCCCTGCAATCCTTCCAAACTTTTCATAGCACCACTTCCAGGCTTTGTTTATCTTGTTAGAATGTTTTTCCTTAACTCTCAGGTCTCACAACTCACTAAGTTCTAAGCCCCAGACAAAACTCCCTTTTCTCCTCAGTATTTCTGCTTAAATTATTTCTATTCTGGTCCTTACAGGACAGGGCCCACAGTCAGGTGCAGTCCTGCACAAGCTATATTTAGCGCTGAATGACCTTGGTTGGTTTAGCTCTAATCCTGTCCTGTCCTGTCCTGTCCTGTCCTGTCCACAAAGACAAGTGCAAGGTCCTACACTTGGGGAAAAATAACCCCAGTCACCAGTACAGGCTGGGGACTGACCTGCTGGAGAGCAGCTCTGCAGAGAGGGACCTGGGCGCCATGGTGGGTGACAAGTTGCCCATGAGGCAGCAGTGCCCTCGTGGCCAAGAAGGCCAAGGGGATCCTGGG
>VZSV01000025.1:279263-301253 GCA_013398735.1 Nothocercus julius | reverse complement strand
GGCAGTGAGGAGGATGGGGCGGCCTCTTCTCAGTGGTGGCCGCTGATAGGACTAGAGGAAATGGCCACAAACTGAAACACCAAAAGTTCCACAGGAACTTAAGGAAAAATTTCTTGCCAGTGAGGGTGCCAGAGCCCTGGCACAGGCTGCCCAGGGAGGCTGTGGAGTCTCCTTCTCTGGAGATCTTCCAAACCCGCTTGGATGCAGTCCTGTGCCACGTGCTCTAGGTGACCCTGCGTGTGCAGGGGGTTGGACTAGATGACCTCTAGAGGTCCCTTCCAGCCTTAAGCATTCTATGATTCTGTGATCCTTGAGTCCCTCCAAAACAAGGCACTTAAGCTTCTACATTCAGACAGTGGCCTTTGCAAGAGCATGAAGCAGGCTTTCTCCCCACAAACTACTACCAAAATAGAAGAAAACTGGGGAGGTTAATCAATGCAAGACTTAATACTATTCAATTCTCAAAGGACACAGCAGCTGCCTGAAGATCAGTATAATCCTACATCTGGCTTTCATCTATGAGAACTCCAGAAAATGCAGACAATCCATCCTAAAAGGATGAGATAATCAGACAACTTTTGAAAAGTTCTTCAACTTTTGACAGTCTATGGCCTTCAAGGAACAAGTCCTTTGAAGCCACACCTTCACTGTGTGGGTGATTTCCATTTTCTTACTGTCTCCTGAGCAAGGAGCTTTTACCTCTCAGAAGGTCAGTGAGTTGTGGAGGGTTTCATAGCATCTGGGACACAGGCTGATGCACTACAGTGAAAGTAAACCTAGGAGGAAAGAAGCAGAAAAAACTGAAGTGAATCTACATGGGCTATTAACCTCACATTAACACTTAAATAGTACATTATTTCATCATTTTCCAACAGCTCAGATGAGCCCTAACCTTACGCAGATAAACTCAGGAGAAACTAAAACTGTGTGTGTGGTGGGGAGAAGCTGGAATTGCTTTAGACATTTGGAGTTCTTTTTCAACTACTGACAAAGTGCAACAGAAATGGTATAAACAAGTTTAATTCATGGACCCTCTAGGGATGTTCTAGAGCTACCTACAAGCTGATCTTATCCTGAAGGACACAGAATTACAATGACATTGAGATAATGGCATTTGGGTTTTATATCACAAGACACTAAATTGGATGGTGACTTTCCCTCCAGATGTTCCACTTAAAGTGGCACTAGCTGTATATTGAGAGATGTCAGTAGGACTATTTGAAAGATTGAAGACCTCTCACTGTTAGTCCTTAGCATCATGCTCAACAAGGCCATATGAATAGCTAATTATGAAGCTCATTCAGTTCTTCTTGATTACTAAAAGTCATTCCAAACCACCTGTGTTACCGTAGTGATACAGAGCAACTAAGTTCCTTGAGTTGTGGCAGAATCCTTTCCCTTCATGATCTGTCTGAGAGACAAGTGAGGTGATACTAAGCAGCCTGTCCAGGGGCAGAACAGCATTACATACGTTGCTCCTTGCAGCACCTAGAGCTGGAGAGAGGAAACAAAAAAAATTACACCAGTTTGACTTCCATTCTGAAGTATACTTGTGATTTGCAAATCCTTGGTCCTTTCAGTCTCACTCTGAGAAGCATCCTTATTCTTTGTTTCAAGAGGAAAAAAAAATAAAGAAAAAGTTCTTCACAAGATTTGCAGCATTTCTCTTCTACGGATGTTTCAGTTGAACGTGACAGTTCAGAAATGCATCTGGTAGGTTTAGCAAGTATTTCAGTGCCTTTTCATGGAAATACACTTCCCCAGAACCTTCTTTTCCTTCAGTCCAAAGGATTTTCATATTTCAGAGAAGAGACAAAAGCCAAGCCAGACAGTTATATGTCCTATCTGACCCTTACCTTATTTCCAAGTGAATACTGCTAATCTCTTGTCCTCCTCCTTCCCCCTTCTAAATTAGCTACCTACTTTATGGTTCATTATACATAAGCATAGAAAAACTGCTGCATACAAAATGACAACAGTTTAGACTGGGATGCATGTGATATGTTTTCATTTCTAACCCTCTTGTAAACAAAAGAGGTTCAAGACAGACTGAATCTAGAGATTCTTGTATTGGAGTAGATGTTAACTGCACCAAAAGCAGAATGACATTATTTATTGTGACATAATTAGCAAATCAGTTCAATCACTAATTATGTAAAATGATATAGAATCACATCGTATTTTATTCCCAGTGGAAGTAAAACATTCTTGCAAATTGTTTTACTGTGGTTTCCAGATACTCTTTCTTGCCTTTTTGGAAGTTTAACTTTTGCTATTCCCTTTATTTGGCATAAGAAATGGCTGCACCTTTACTTAAGTGCACAGTAACAAGAATGCTTTTGCCTAGACAGTTCAGTGCCCAGGAACTAAAGTTTAAAAAGGGACTAGTATCTGTGTGTTGCAGACAAGAGTTTTACAAGAATGTGAGGAAAGGGAGCCAGCCTCCAGGCCTTTTAGGGGAGCCAGATGAATTTATGGTAACTTTCATCAAACGAGCAAATGCACCTATTTACATTGTAGTCCTAGTTGCCTGAGGCTAGTTAGCCCCTACATCAAAGGTGGTAGTTCTTATATACTACAGCAGGCACTACAATTAAACTGGTATTCAAGGTGGAGCTCTCCAGTTTATCATAGCGATCCTATCATGGAAACATTGCCTTCAAGTTCTCAGAGGTCTCTGCCATTCTTCTAATTTCTTTGAAGTCCCTCACCTGACTTCATTTAAACTCAAAGAAGGTACCTGTCCCTGTGAACATCTCTTCTAGACCACAGTTGGTCTCCATCCTCTCACTCTGAGCTATAGACTCCTTACCTAAAGAGAAATAATGACTTAAACAGCAGCAGCTGAGACCACTCTTTCTTATTTATTTATTTATTTATTTATTTATTTATTTATTTATTTATGAGATTCTCAGGAGTCTTGCTGTCTAGGCAGCATTATATGACAACATTCATCATCACCTCGTCAAGGCAAAAGAGACACAACCAAAGGTATCATACCATGGCTCATAGGCTTTGGCCTTCTGTATAAGTCTGGAGTTAAGCTGTAAACAAGCAACGCTTACCTTCAACCACAAGGTTAAGAGCTGGATACACAGAGGAGACTCAATACACTTAATACACTTAATACACTTGTTTCCTGTTTACCATAAGAGGCTTGACTTTTGTCTTCCCTTAGTTCAAGTCCTCTCCAGGAAGAGACAATGGGTATCAGCAAGACTAGTCTAGACAGTTGCTGTGTCACTACAGCTCTGTCACGTATTCTCCCCAACTCAACACTCAGAGGATAGCAGTCATGAACAATTTAAGCTGGTATCACCAGACACTGTCATCCAGCCATTATCGATGTCTTCATTACTTTTGAGATGTTTAAACTAACAAGCCTAGTAGTCATGGCAGGGGGGAAAACTATTTTTATCCAGCTTAGCAAGGGGAGTGGATGGAAGTACTTTAACACATCTTTAAGCTTTACCTCAGTTTCAGAAACTTCCCTAATACTAGGAAGCAGCAAGGGCCCGCAGGGAACAACACAGTCCATAGAGCAGGGACATGACCAGTCAGGACTCAGTTCCATACTACCGTAACAAGACAAGCATGGCAGAACCCTGAGATGGCAGTCGGGTACAATGGAGGGTCCAGGTCATAAGGCAATATGATAGGAAATGAGGCAGGCCTGAGGTCAAGCCAGAAAGTGAGTCCACAGGTCAGGGTTAAGACCAGTTTCAGTGATTGCCAGTTGCTTCCACAGTTACAAGGCAGGCCCAAGGTCAATCCAGGAAATTAATACATAGGTTGGACTCTGGATCAATAGCATCCATGGCCTGGCCAGGGCTCTGAGCTGGAGATGACCACTCCTCTAAAATAGCTCAGGTAGAGACTAAAGCCTTAGGGCTGAGTTTAAATATAGCATCTGGACCTGTGAACTGTTTGCTGTGGGTGGAGGCTCAAGACGAGGCCGTTCAAGGCCATCATGGCTTATTAGTGCAGAGAGGGCCCTGACACCCGCAATCTAATACTTTGACAAGTAGTAATATGCCATCATACATCAGGCAGTGGCAGAAAGTCTCTTGGTTGTTCCTCAAGGATGGCCTACCTTCTTGACCAGGTAAGATGCAATGAAGAGAACAACAACTATCACAGTCCTCCTGCTTCTGAGAGATGAAAATGCCACCAGCAGAGTAACACAGAGCATAGGGCTACACAGGAGCATCTTGAGACAGAAATGACAGTCAAGACGCCTTAGATCCCCAGATGATGTTTATAAACCAGCATCTAAGATATCCACCTTCCTTTCATCATTCCAAGGGGAGTACTTATAAAGACATTTCGTAGATCTAATTATCTTCTTAGAAAGCAATCACTCTTTCTCATTTAGGTTTTCCAGTCAAGTAGCTCTATGCAGAGAGCAAGTTATTTAGCATGTATCCAAGCTTTAAATTCATCGTCTCCACCATGAGCTCAGAGAAAACATCTTCAGGAGAATCTCAAAGCCTACACATCCGTATTCTGCTTAGTCAGGCAGCAAGTGTGGTTTTGGAAGCCTGCTTTCACCCAGAAAAGACAGAAACCGGTGCCCTCTGTCATGCTCAGTTTACGTACTTGCATACTATGCTCTAAGCCTGATCTCTGCAGTAAGAGCAGTAAGATATGTTTCAGGAGGGTTTGTGGTTTTTTATTTGTTTGTTTGTTTTTGGTCAGGCAAAGTACAAAGAGCCAGATCATAATAGAGATCATTTTTCTGACCACCATGGTTAGATTGTTTTTACCACTGAAGTCTCAATAACATAGAAGCTTGTTATAAAAAACCACCACTTGCTTATAATGGAAAAAGAGATTGAGTTCTGCAAGCTGATGTGCAAAAGCCTATATGCTCCTGTATGTTTACCCCTGCTTCTAGCTATACAACAAAAACAGCCACTTTCCTTATAGGCCTTGGCTCACCCATTTCTAATGAAAGATCAATGACTTCTTGGGTAATACAGTGAGAAATAACCAGTTTTTATTTCTTGCTGCTAATTTGATGTACATCCCATGAGTACTTCTCCAGGTAGGAAAAATTAAAATCAGACTTTAAGAACAGGTAGGATCAAGTCTTAGGGATGCTTACAGCAATCAGGAACTTAAATGCTTTAACAAAAGAGGGGCTATTTAGCAATGTAAGAATGAGAACACTGCAGTGAGGTAGGTACTGAGAGCACCCAGACCTTATAGAAGGAGCCAGGCACTTCACAGCTTTGTTCATGTATGTTGTGGATTCAATTCTCCCCTTAGAGAAAACATTATGAGGTCTGCTGCAAGGATATAATAGAAAGAATAAGAAGAGTAAAAAATCCTGTGTCCCTTTGGGCCACAGCTTTTAACAAACAACAGATATCTCAGTGGAACAGACAGTTCACACCAGCTAAGGAGCTGACGGTCTTTCTTTTGCACTGTCTTCACACCATTCTAAACTGCAGCGGATCAGGCCCCACAGGTGCACACCTGAGAGCACTAGGGAAGGGCAATGATAGACTGGGAAAGCAAGGTTCTCTCAATTTTACACTCGGTCACCCAGCTTTATCTGGAGACAAGAGGAAATCTAATTCCATGTAATTCACTTACCCACAACACGCAGAAGGGAAATCACCTCAATGCTGCTTGCAGGGAGGGTGAAAGGCAAGCTTCTCCAGCTACGGTGAAGGACACTGTGGTCCCCCAGCGTAGGCACATCTCTAAAGCTATTAGGAACCCTCAGGATCAAAGAAAAGAAGCACCCGAGCATTCAAAATGTACTTCTCAGAGGAGTCCTTCTGGGCTTTACTAGCTGCTCCATCGTCTGCTCTTTGTCCAGCAGCTCTTAAAACACTCTCCTTCCAGGAGAGCACTTTTATGCTCTTAATTGAGCTGCAATTGGACAGAACTAAGACTTGTGTGTCCTGCCTGCTTTAGGTAAGGCTGCTACATCCTCCATGGGGTGGGCAGGGAGAAAATCAATTTGCACCTTGCAGCCACTCTCCCTGTTTACATTCTGGCAGTACCTCTTTTACATTTATTCACTTTTATTTGTTCTGAAATTAGTTTGCTAAATCCAGCCCTATTTGCTAAAGAAAAATAAACAGATTTGGATGGAAATAAAGGAGACAGCATGTGAAAAAATCCCCCCACCACCATTACTGGGCAAGAATCATAATAAATGCTATAGACCCCTCCAAAAAGAAAGAGATGAATGTATGCAGAAGAAAGGGAATGGCTTGGATCACACAAAAGGCAGAATTTTTTATTGTCTGCTCACACAGCGCTGAGCAATAAAACATACTATTTGACAAATAATGCAAATGTTTTCTATAACCTTAGATGTACGTGTATGTAGCATTTTTGTATTTCTCTCTAAATAGTATCGTTTGTGATTATCTCTCAGAAAGAATTTATCACAGTGCACATATGAATACATATGCACACATATGCGTAAAGCATAAAGCGTAGAGAAAATTAGGGACATTTGCCGTAAGAATTTGGGACATAACCTTGCTATCATAGCCACATAGGTAAACTTCTGCAGGCCCTCGAAGGCTTGGTAGCTCCATGGTGTGAGTGGTGCACAGAAAATGAGTTAATTTCCACAGTAGGGCTTTGGATGCTTTGACTTTGTTTGAGACTCGGACCCTACGAAGCACAACAACAGAGCAACGGGTTAAAACTGTAAAAGTTCATCTGAATAGAACAGGAAAAACCCAAGCTGGTAGGGTAACTAGCTGGTCTAGTTGCTTGAAATGGATTTATACTCTACTAGCTAATCTCTGATAAGAGCCCAAGTGCACATTCTTACCTCAGTTTCAGAGTCACATTTACAGTGAGGTAAAGGCTGCCATGGGGCAGTTAATGCACAACAAATCCATGACTTAACTTATGACGCATTGATTCGTTTACAGTGCCCTTCTCCAAAATCAGCTCAACCAAGTCCAAGAATGGAAATTATTAAATAATGCTTGCTTATGTGGCTAGTTGTGAAAAATTGTCTTATCTTGGTATGTTTTAATGTTTCAAGATCCCTCTCTGCCTGCAAAAACCTCAGTCACACTGTCAGAACTATGAAGATGACACAGTGGTGACATATTTTGATCTCGTTAACTAAAATCTTCCTTTTGTTCATTTTTCTATTTATGTTGCCATTTTAATATAAGCTAGAAGTGTTTTAGATTGAAAGGGAATGGAAAAGTCAAACGAAAATTGCTAGTATAGTTACATTGTTCGAAGAAGGAAAATACAACAAATAAATGACAGATAGGAAATGATGAAAAGTAAAGTAGCTTTAAAAAAATGCTTGCAAGTTTTAATTATCTGGCATTTATGTTTGTTTGTTTGTTTTTTATTTTAGTGGCCCATTTTGTCTCTGAACTGTCTGCCTTGGGCAATTAGAATCTCACCTCAGTGACCTAACAGATTTTTTGCACAGCGACTGTGATTTTCAGCACGAGTTAACATATTCTCAGGTCTGTTCTCCCCTGAAGTCAACAAGTGGAATGCATCAATGAAATATCATCAATTGAAATGAAAGAAAAATTAAGCTGATCTGAAGTACTTCCAAAAAAAATACCAGCTCACATGCAATTTTCCTTTTCTGAAGATCTGCACATATGAATGTGCAGGTACCAAACCCTCTCGGGTGTTTAGCAATTTGGAACACAAAAGTAACATTTGCAGTTCAAGACCATGTTGAAAATATATTTCAAAGCAGAAAGTAATATATCAATGGTAAATAAAAAAAAAAAAAGTCTTTGTGTGAAAATCAGAAGTATTAATAGTCTGATCTAAGACAGACTAGTGAAGCATAGTAGGCAAAAATGAAACAAGAAAGCATTTAGTGTGGATGCAGGTAAACTTCCCCTTCATAAGCTTTATAAGTCAGCTTTCTTATAAGAGTGAGTAAGGCAAACTTTTTTTTTTTTTCTTTTTTTTTTTCTTTTTTTTTTCAGTTTGACAGCTGTATGCAAAGAGAATAGCACAACATTCATTATCTGTAGCTACCATTCTGCATTGCCAAACATACCCCTGCAGCATGCAGCAGCCTGAGTTGCTTTAAACTGCTCTGGGTGCTTGCAGAGGGTGTATGATAATCAACGGTGTAAAATATAATGTGGGTTGGTATAATGATACAATGAATGATGGCAAATTCCTTATATTGCACCTGAGAAATCAGGTACCAAAAAAGATGAGGTGCCCAAGTGCACTTACAAGAGTCTAAACTAGGTGCTAGCTCCACAACATTTACTCTATTCCCAGCAATGAACAGAGCACTGGACAGTGCCAGTACTGCATGGATAGGCTGCTGCTAGGATTTAATGTGCCCTTCCTATGTCTGGCAAGGAGAGGGAGAGGCAAGGGATGTGATAAAGTCATTTTCAGGTGTGTACCTGAGATGAACAGCACTTTACCGTACCGTCCCCCACATCCCACTACTTCATACTGGTCTTTGGGTAGGCCGTAGCCTAAGGGGAGCAGCTAATTTTCATCCTAAATTCTCTTTAAACTGCCTGCATCACCTGGAGCCGTGGTAGAGCAGACAGTCGGGCCCCCACGTTTGTCATTAGCATGGATGCAGAACGAAGCAAAGACCCGTGGAGATGCAAGGCCCTACAAGGCTGGCATCCTGGTCTGTGTATTAGCAGTGGCTGTGCGTCCGCAACAGGGACAGGGACAGGCCACTGTGACAGAGCTTGTCTGACAATGTTTTCTTGTGATACAAGCCATGAATTGGAATAGGGAACCTCTGAGGCAGGAGGAACAAGGAGGAAACACATCTCACCTCTCCTGGCATAAATCTGAGTCCAGGAAGGAGAGCAGGGAGGCTGAGAGGAAAAGCAGAAGCACAGCCCCTACATCCCCAAAATAAAACCTGAGCGCTGCAGTGTCTGCTAAACCATGGTCAGCACCGCAGAGCATTCAGACATGCTGCTAGGATGCAGGCTGCAGAGAGGAGAAAAGGGACTGGAGAGATATTTGCTGACTTGGAAAGCATCTCCTGGGTGCACTTGTTTGTTTGCCTCTCTAATGTGAGGGGAGCAGCCCCTGGTCCAGCTCTCCCTCTCTGATCATGTAATATTCATCAGCTTCCTCTCCACTTCTGCCTGCAGATGCACGTGGGCCCCAGCAGCAGCAACGCAATTGCACGCTCCTCCAGCACTAAGGACTGCCCAGCGCTCCTTCAGTAGCATACGTGCAAGGGGAAAACTGAGGAGATTGGGTAAAACCTGAGCTTCAAGGGCACCTTTGAAGGGTGCTGGAAGAGTGTGTGATTACGTCCTGGACGGAGGCTCCTGGAGCCTATCGTCTCCTGCATGGCCTTGGATCAGTTTCGTCAGGTAGGCTAGCTCCGTTATGGCTCTGGTGGTGGGGCACAGAGCACAAGCACCCAGTGTTGCTCCGGTAGCTCTACTGGCATTGCTGGAATTACTCTGGGCTTTTCTTCAGCCAGAGACTGGAGGGAGCAAAGGTATAAATGGGCATAATTCTCACCTGCTTTGTCCTTCATCTTCACAAAGAAAGGCACAGATTTTTCCTCAGGGTTGCCAACATTTATAGCTTATCATCAAGTTAAAGCAGGCAAAGGTAGGGCTCTTTAGTTTTACCAAGAGATGAGCTTGATGAAGCCAGACTCTTATTTCTGCCTGCCACTGATTTCTGAGTCCTATAGTAAATGCAAGTGCCTTGTTTTCCTTTATTTTATTTCGGCATAGCTTATGTGCATTATTCCAATGAGGTTAAAAATCCTTTCAGAAAGCTGTTTTTGACCCTGAGTGTGTGCAAGTGAGTGTGTTTAGACAGGCAAACTTAAACCTAGATTTGTGCATCTTCTCCAAATTCCTCCTCCCAGTGGCATCTGTTTTCCCTCTTACCAAGGCAGGAAGATATTAATTTTTTGCTCTGCTAGTCAGAAGATTAGAAGTATTAAGATGTATGCAGCATAACAGTGTTTATTTAGTTTTCCTTTTTTTTTTTTTTTTATTTATCTGAAGGCTAAAGAGAACTTAATTGGTGGGAAGATAAAACAGGGCTGCATTCACAAACGGGTTATCTTTCTACTGTCAGCTCATCTCCCCTGCTCTGTCAATTGTTTGAATTTAATTGTTCCAGACCTCCTAGTTTTTTAAAGCCCTTCCTCTCTTCTCCTTCTTGATTACCCTGCTCCTGCATAATATAGTCTCTTCTCAGGTGATTGTGGGTTTAAAGGAGAGCATGATTAAAGAAAGACACATAAAGCAAAGCTAGAAAAAGCAAGGGCCAAAAGTTTGCACCTACTATACTAATGTTTCACCTAGAAGGCATAGTGGACTCACCATCTACAGTTATCATGTCTTGAGACCAGTTATTTTTCTAGGAGCAGCACACAAGTTTAAAAGATTTAGGGTTGATAGGTTCTACAGTCTGCGTATTTGTGTGCTGTCTGCATGAGATTGACCACAGCAGTCCTTTCTGGCCCTAATCCTTTGATACTGTACGTAAAGAAGTGTAGGCAGGATGCAAGCAACGAGTTCTTCCAGAGAAAAAAACGCTCAATCTATCATGACTAGGTGACAAAAAAAATGCCACATGTCCTTTTTAGCCTGAGTTCACTTGAGTACTTGATACAGCCTGCACTGTGGTTTCAATTTTCTGGTTTCCACTTACTTCGGGAGAAGGCTTTTGTTACCCATTTTGCTTTTGGCTCACACAGGGGCAGTGGGCAACACCCCAGCCATGAAGGAACAGCAATTTAGCCCATTTGTACGAAATAGTTTGGGTGACAAGCACACCCTGTGGCAGGCAGTACTCTAAGGCTCTACGGGCATTCACACAGAAGAGGGAGCTCCTTTCTACAGTCTGGACAGGGGAAAAAATCAAGAGAAGCAGCTGAATTGGGTGATACCGGCTGAACAGGGTGCAGCCCTTCTATGTGTGTCTCATTCTGCACATGTATATTTAACCAACCTGATTTTAAGGCTGTCAGCTCAGTGTTGTTTTTAGCAAAATGATGGCAGCCCAGAGTTGAGTGTGTGCAGTTTTTCAGGTAACTTTTGCAGTTTGACCTGAACTTTGTATGTGAGTAGTATGTGAGCTGGCTAATGCAAGCCTAATCCAGACATATTTTAGGAGCTACAGCCATCACTTGATTAGAATTACTCCCTGGACTGGCATCAGCCAACTTGCATGTGTCTTGGATAGCAGTTTCTTTGTTCTCTTCTCATGATGGCAACCAAGCCATCATCAGATTTGTCAACACATCTCTTTTGTCTAAGTTTTTAATGACTATACCCTCAGCATCCAAGGGATGAGGCATGCTGTTATAGCAAATCACTTCTTCAAGTCTTCCAGTGAAATAAGGTATATAAGCAAAAGGACTTTTTAAGGCCTAGGTGGGCTAGTATATCTTAGTACACCAAACTGATACCTTGAATTATATTTTAATATGGACTATTATGGTCAAAACAGAGGATATGGGGGCAGCAAACTGGGACTTTCTCAATACTATCCTCCCTGAGATAGCATTTTAAACTCATCATATCAGTCTGATTCTCAAGTCTTGTTTGAAGCAATGCAATGCATCCATGCTTATGCATATAATTATGCCTTAGGTTGATTCTAACACATTAGAAGTTTTCACCATGCTCTCCTCCTGATTAGTGATGTCCTCACAGCTCGAAGTCTTAGTAGTTTTTGTGCTGTTTCCCTTCTTCTGTCAGTTCATCACTACCATAAAGACAACAGATATTCATAAACAGGGCCTTCAACATTTAAATGGGACTGATGGTTGAGAGAGGTGCAAAAGCTGAAAAATCAGGTGTGTTAGTGAATGTCAAAAGTGAGAGAAAGAGACTGAACTAGTCAAAGCCATTCAAACAGTTAAGCTTATGAGCATGCAATAATTGATCAGCATCTCTCTCAAACCGAAGTGAAGGTACATGCAGAACTACTGCCTTTACGTTCCACCCGACTCACCATTCCCAGGCTTTTTACCATGAGGAACATAGCTAGAACCTAGTGTGACTATTAAATTCCTCCTCTCATTCTTTTCTGTTCTTCCTTCTCCCTAATTAATGTCACTCTCCGTGAGATCAGAGAATCCTGCCAAGGATTTCCTAGTGATTCAGCTGCACCACAAGCACAAGGCAGAGGCTAGTGATGTGCAAAGTGAAAACAGACATTTAACTATCCTTTTTCTTACCATTCCTGTCTATCAACCCTCCTTTGTGCATGCAGAAGCTGCAGCTCTCTCAAAAAATATGTTCAGTGATGGAGTTGTTCTTCCCATTACCAACAAAAAAAAGGGGAGACGAGGGACTGGAATCCAGCTGAGAGATAAGTTGAGGGGAAAGGAGCATGCATAGAGGTAAATATAGCTCTGAAAAATGTAACTGCTTTTATCTCATAGTTTCATATTTGCTTTGCTTAAGTTGCAGCATAGCTCTAAAAGTGAAAAAAAAGCAAGGCATGGAGATGGAAAATACTTCAGAACATCGCACTACAAAATATTCCTTGAGATGCAGAAGCCAATCATCTCCTGTTGCATGTTTGAAAAACACCTTCTTCAACTGATCAAACATGGGTAAAAACACAGGCAGATTTTTTGCCTTCACTGTAGCAAGGGCAGCCAAGTCCTCATCATAATGGAGCAGGGGGACAGAGAATGAGAGAGCTGCACAGTCTCAAGCTGTGGCAGCACTCAGCCGCCAGTAATGGGGAACACAGGCATTCCTCATGCCTCCCTGCACCTCTGTAAATCTATGGAGGTTCTGTGCCAGCTGGCTGTTCTAGAGCCTCATTCCTCTGTCCTCTAATTTTCTGCCTATTTCTATTCCTGCCCAGTTTCTATTAATTTGTTCTTCTTCCAATATTGTATTTTAACTCAAATAGCTTCTCTCCCTCCTTGACATTTATCCCCTTAACATGTTTATAGAGAACAATCATATCCCTTCTCAGACTTTGTTTTGTCAAACATGCAGAGCACTTTTTAGTCTCCTCACATATGACAGGCTTTCTCTTCTACTGGATACCCCTATAACCTTCTTCATCGTCTGTACCTGCTGAAGGTGCTCTAGCCATATCACTGGCCAGTACTGAAGGCAAAATTCCTCCAAAAAAGCTCACCAAAGCCTCATACAAAAATATTAAGTATTCCCGTTGTGCCTGTGAAATTCTTCTCATCCTAGCACTGCATTTGTTCATTTCTCACTTGCATCCAAGACATTTCTAACAATTGTTCTACCTGATCACAGGATGACAAGATGACATCACATGTCTTTGTGATCTTTTTATCAATTTATTTATTATGGCATGTAGTAGAAATGCTCATGTTAGTCCCAAGAACCTAACCTCTCTCTATGTAGTATCTAATTTCATCCTGTGTCTATTATCCTCAAGGTCACCTAATGCTGCCTTCATGGTACCTCAGCTCCCTGTTGTCTTGAAAGTGCTTCAGTGTTGTCTCATCAGCTAATTTCATTAGCATCCTCCTCCTTTGCAATTTTATTCACAATCTTTATCTTCTTCATATTTTTGTAGCAATTTCCCATGTGCTATCAGCTTTCTGAAATCCAAAATTGTCTCAAAAGCTAGTTCTCTTTCTCACAAAAGGCATCTGGCTGGTGTGGGAATGTTCAACATTGGCAAACTTGGACTGTACTCTTCTTACTTACCTCACTGCCTTGATTGTCTTTTCTTTCCCAATATCCTATAAATCTTTGATTTTATAAATGGGCCTACACAAATACAGGCACCTTCACATCTTTTGTAAGAAGAGTAATTTAAAAAATATAAAATAATTAAAAGCAGAGCAGAAATTTAGTTTCATCTTGAACCAGAATTTCTTTTTTTTTCTCTTTTATTTTACAAAAAAAAAAAAAAATCTGAGAATAACAATTGTTTCTCATTCCTCTCTAAATTACAGCACACACTGTTAGCCCGACAGTGCTGTAAAGCCTCAGGGGTTTTACAAAGGTGCTCTTGAGTAGATACTCAATGCTCATAAAGAGAAGTCCTAGAGAGGACCATGGTTGAGGTGTGCGCATTGTTGGCTAGGAAAGGGCGGAGACAGGTGGGTTATCTGCATATAACAGGTATTTCCATCTCCTTTGAGAGAGCAGGATCCACTTGCTCCATATGAGCCAAAAGAGTGTTCCCACAAATAATGATTTGTATTAATAATTTTGTCAAACCCCAAGTGCTGGTGGCCTCTTTCCAGGTGCTAGTGACTGAATTCAGAAGGACTGGTTTGTATGAGGTGTGGAAAATAAAAATAAAAATCAAGAGGCTTATCAGAGGTTCCACCAACCCTTTCCAGAAATTTTGTTATACTAGACAAAGGGAAGTGTTTAAAATACTAGTTGTCACTGGAGACGTATAATATCGGCTGGACAACGTGGAGCCATGAATATTCTATGAAGGTGAATTGCACAGAGCCTGATAGGGAGGAACCACATAAAACAACCATGCCCTAACTACCATACATTAATGCTACCATACATTAATCTCCCTCTCCTAAATCACAGGCCAAGTCCAATCTTCGTTGTCCACTGGTGAGCACCTACTGCATGGATGCAGATATGCCCACAAGGGAACTGCAAAGTAACTCTGCAGTGTAACCTGTGCTCACCTATACCACTAGCACAATCCCTTCCCAGGCTGCCATCCTAAAGATCCAGAGACAGTCTCCATCACAAGAGGTGATCAATGAAATACAATCCAGGTCATTTGAAAACAATTTCTATTTTTGCTTATTTTAATCCTGGTTTCCTCAGGATTGTGTGATCATATTGGCTGCATGTAACATCTTTTTAATACCTACTGAGTCTATGGGCCAATTTCAACACAATTTTGCAGAGGACCAGAAGTCTCAAGGATGTTAAGCTTCAAGTAGTTTTGTGCAAACAACCAGATACTAGAGGAAGGTCTTCTAATGCTTTCATGGACAGAAGATCTGTACTGTGTGCTTACTCTATAACAAACAACAGAGAACAGAAAACTCACACAGGGGCTCACTCTTGAGGCAAAAACCCATAGGACATCAGGCTTCATTGGTTTTACTGTTCTCAGAACTAAGGTCTTCATTAGACATTCCAGTCTTGTCTGCTCTAGCAAGCTGGAAAAAGTGGCTGAATTACATCTTTATATGAGGCAATAAAGCAAAATCAAGTGACAGCAATAATGAAAGATTTTTTGAGGGGAGGTTTTTGAATGAACCCCAACTCTGTATTCCTGCCATTTTATACCTGTGTACAAGTATAATTTTATGTTGAATGCTATAGAACAGCAGGGGACAAGAGCTATTTAACAGCCTTTTTTTTTTTTTTTTTTTGCCAAGCTCTCATATAAACTGTGCATTGAGTTGCCTAGGATATTGCTGTCAAGATACTGGATGGAAAAGCCGTGAAGGTGTTGACATATATTTGATCTCCAGACTAAGGACTTCATCACACAGAGATTACTTTTGGCTTGGAATAGAGTATATTCTTACCTCTCAGCTTCAGCCTTTTCCTGTCTCCCGCACAGTCACTTACACCAGCACAGTTGAGGGCACCTCCAGGGCCAGAAGGACTCAGAGAACTGGATAGAGGTAGAGTGGTTCCAGTAAAAGTGAAGTTGGTCATACTCTGGTGTGAGGGAACTGTGCTATAGGATGGGTTTTATCAAGGAGTCCCACCAAACCACTGTACCAATAAAGCTAATGGGGCAGGTCAGTGTGTGAGCTTGCAGATGGGAGGTGTTTGAGAGAACTGCTTTGAAAGAAATGTCCATGTAACTGTGCCATGAGCTATATCATATGGCTTACTGCTAGAAGATCCTACAATCAAATGGCTAGAAATGCTCTGTGAAGTATCTAAGTCCTATTCCTGCATTCTGCTAATTCTTTTAGGCTTAATTCAAATATCTTACTTTTTCTACTTGCCTTTTTTTTTTAAAAAAAAAATGTTGACTAAGGGTTAATTTCAGTGACTAGTTAATATGTTGGAAAAAAGGAAAACCTTTGTTAAGGAATTCATACCCATCTCCACAGTAATGTTGTTGAGGGGTTTTTTCTTACCAAAATGGAACAATACTGGCCAGACCAGCTCTGACATTTCTAAATATTTGCCCACACTAGCATATACATTGCTTTAATGTTGCAAAAACAGAGCAACCCTTTAAAATAGACTTGTTTCTATTTGCATACAAGTAATAGTCCGGTATGACTATGCTACACTACTTTCCAGCACTTCTACGTTAGTGCCACTGCATCCATGCTAAGGGTGGTTGATGAAACAGCATAAAATTACCTTCATAAATGAACAATTAGAAATGAACAATTAGAAATGACATACAGATAGCAAGGCAGGGAGAGATAAAATCCGGCTCCCCTTTGGGTTCTCTTTGTACAGCAAGAAAATGAAAATTGGTGCTAATATTTGTTCAGTTCTACAGGCATGTGAAGTGGTATGAAAGTATTACCAAAAAGTCAGGCATGAGTTTTAATATTATAAGGACACAGGAATAATACTGTGATTTTCAAGGTGGTGTAATGCAAGAGGGTCTTCATGAGTGCTGAAGTAGAGACACTCATTGGAGTGAAGCTGGAATCTGTCTCTACCTTGACAATTTCCATCCTTATTCATAGCAAGAGTTTCCACCTCCCATTCACATAAGCACTCCGCTCATTAAACTGTTACAAAAGTAAAAATGGGCTTGGAGTGGGAAGAAAAATAGGTTACTGATAGAATATAGAGCTTTTAAAGCAGGGAAGCAGGAAGGTCACATCAACCCTAGAATGATAAGCGCTTAGGTCAGTGAAGAGCATGGTGCCTCACTGTCATGATCATTCAGAGAAAGGAGGTGGGTCTGACACTCATTTCTCACTCTTCAATACACACAGGGCTATCTCTCCTCTCCAGTTCTTCCCTCTCTTGCTTTCTCCCACCACATCCCCTCCACACAAAAGCCTCTTTTAAACCAGAGCTGCATGGGCCAATTCTCCTGCCAGCTGGTCCCTATGCATTTCATTGAGTCCCTTTTCATCTCCCCAAGCAGAAAAAGAACCACCCTTCCATATTTCTTGGTACCTTGAGGAGGAGCTGGTAAAGAGTGGAGCTGAGAACTCATCCTCAAAACAGATCCCAAGGGAAGATCCAATGTAGTGTAGATCAGCCGCTCTGCTGTGGTCTGTGCTACAAGTAGTGCTGAATTTTTTGACAGACTTGGCAAGTGTGCTCAGGAGGATGAAAGACAGCAGAAGATTCTGCCTCTGATGCTGCAGGCAGGACACATGGACAGTTTGCTTTCTTTGCCTGGAGATACTGGATCATGTCACTGGCTTGAGAAAATATCTAGCATTCTCACTCTTGCTCCTTTCTACCACTTCTCTCCCATAACAAAGGCAGTTAAATGTTCAAATGGCTTCAGCCTAGGAAATAATTCAACTTTGGGGCTGGCCAGGCTCTGACTGAACAGCAAGGAAAGAATAAAAAGAAAAAAATAAAGGAAAATAGTGAACAGAGAAGCGCATTGAGATGCTGCAGAGTGCCTTGGCTAATGAGACTGAAAAGGACCATAGTCTTTCCAACTGTCCTTAGCATTCCTGTCATATTGTCTGACCACGTTCTTAAGAAAACACCAGCGGTAGAGACTGCTCCTTTTCTGGATGCTTTACCCCAGGAGGTCTCTGCCCTTGTTGCTAGAGAATCTATCCTTCTAAATGCTTCTTGCAACAAAAGTCTATTACTTCTTGTCTTTAACATCAGGACAAGACAACAGGTGCCTTTCTCTTTGCAGAAGCTTTCAATGGGAGGTTATTTTTACCAGTGTTCATTGACATGGATTAAAGAAAGAAGATTGCTAACTGTAGCGCAGACAGAACTTAAACCTGATTAGTTATGTAAGTGCAACTGATAGCAAATACTTGAGCCAGGAACAAGCATCTATGTAGAGTTTATATTGGACTGTGAGGAAAAAGATGAGTGGCACGTGTTAACTAGCACATAATGAGAAACAACTAAATAACTGTCTTCTGGGCATTTGCAACACGAATGATATAAATGGGGGAAGTGTTTTTGGACAGCCAAACGGGTCAGCCCAAGAGCCTTCTTTGCTCTTTTTCCCTCACTTTCCCCACACCTTTTGAGTCTTCTGCTCCACCTCAAAACCTCCATTCAAGTGGAGTGAATAAAGTTCCTCTCTAAGCGGTGAGTCCACATATCAGCATGTCATAGTTCAGCATACAGGATGACTGCCAAAGCCTAGAATATCTCAGGATTCTAGTAAAGGCTTTCTACTGTCTTCAAAAACATGACATTTTCATAGTAATTTATGAGCGTGGTGAGAGCAAAAGGAACATGGCTGTCATCTTCACAAGTGACACTGTTAGTCTAAACACAGTAATGACAGTTCGCATCTCTATAGACGTTACAGGATGGGACAAAATATAATCTGTTCAATGGTCAAAATGATCTGAGAGCATTCCTAAACTCATTCCTTAAAGACAGGTTGAAGGGAAATTGTTTTTTGGCCTTTATTGCTAATTCACAGGGGTATCTTAGAGCAGGTGTGAAATGATGGAACCACCTCCATCCACAGGATCACTGACTTAACTACAGGCCATTGTAGGCGTGCTTACACCATTACCACATCACTGAAGGTGTAATAATGGCATGTACGGACAGGCCTATGCTACCTTTCAACTCACAATACAGCCAGTGAAACTTGGAGCTTACTGAGAGTTAAACCCTTAAAATAATACCCTGAAGCTTAAACACCTATGCTGAAGACTGTGCTGTACAACATATGCTGCTGCTGTCAACAGTCTGGTAATAGGCAAAGTGGTCCATGCAGCTTTCAGATCTCTGTGCAGACACAGTGTCCATCTAAATTTCAGTTAAACCAGTTCAGATCCTCATGGTTATGGTAACTGATCTCCAGATGGCCAAAACTTCACTGGATTCAGCTGAGCTACATGATTTGTAGCACAGACCCAGCCTGTGCTATAGAACCAAAGTTGGGCATTTATTGAATTATAAGGAGGATGAGTGCCATCATACAGTAGACAGAGCATTACTTGATTTCCACAGGCCCTATTATTATGCAAATAATCATCTTTGCTGTCGTAAACTTGATAGATCAGGACATAAAATTTAGGAGGTGATGAGATTATAATGCTATTCTCTGTAAGTGCAGGTGTAGCCAGTGTGTCTGTCGTTTGTCGAGGCCATGGGAACTACGCTCCTCAAGCCTCCACAAGAGATTTTGATTATTGTCTTGCAACTTCATTTTTCAGTCATTCTTTGTTTATTTTTGCAAGGGATCAGCACCACACCGCACTCACAGAAGCAACCTTCAGGCAGCTCATCACCACTGTGCTGTTGGTGCTTCAGAGCAGAGCAATTTAAAGCTAAGGAAGTATTTTTATGATGTGTTAATAGACTCAAGCAGTTAACTTGCCCAGTGGCCCGGGCAAGGTGTAGCAAATGAACAAAGATGCTTTACTAAACACCACCAACTTTGACAGAGTCTGTGTCTAAATCTTCAGAAGTGATCAACTGGAAAGAAAACATATTTGGCGTGTAGTCAATAGTCCAGTGAAAAAGAAGAGTTTTGTCCAGCAATATCCCTAGGGGATCTTAGCACATGTAACAGAGGTTGGGGGTAAAACAAAAAATCCCCAACTTGGATTTTCAGAATGCTAATCAGGTTTACAATTCACTGGAGGAAAACAATAGTTTCTCTATTTGTCTGTTTCTCAAGGCTGTTAAAAGACCCAGAATCTGTCAACTAACTACAAAAAACAAATTCAGAGAGATGATATTGCAGAGGAAGTGTCTTACCCTATGCCAAGAGGAAAAGCCGTCATAAAAGGGGTCAGATAAACTCTTGAAATTGAGTTAAACAAAATGGAGTGTTTGTTCAGTGGGCAGAACAATGCCTGACACAGCTAGTCCATAAACTGTGAAACGCTGGAGGCTGGAAGAACCTCTCAAAGAAAGAATTTCTCTGTACTCATGTGTTTGTTTGTTTGTCTGTTTTTATAAACTTCCTGGAAAAGCCTGATACTGACTACTGGCTTTTGGTCTGCTTTTATTTTTTCTATTTAAAGATATTTTATTTCAAGATGACATGTTCCAAGCTGTCCCATTTCAGGGCCTTAACTGTGCCTAAAAGAAAGATCATTGCTGTTCCTTGAAAAGGAGTTTCCTCAGCAATTTCTGTTTTATTGATAGATGAGTTGTGGCTTAAAGATAATGGCATCACTCTCTCTGATGACTTTTTAAAATACCTGGACCAAATCAAATGCCCAGTGACATTGCCAGGGGATAACAGCATTAACGTTTGAAGGGTTGGTTCCTGCTTCCAAACACATCCAACATTTGCACACGCTGCTGCTCCCTTAGGGCTTTTATAGATATCTCTTTATGACCAACTTTTCAGTAGAGGAAGAGTACAATTTTGCAATTGCAGAGCTAAATAGAGGCCTTTGTCTAATGTTCTGTCCACCCAGACCATGATGTCTGCTAAAATTCTTGGCTTTGCCCTATCTCTGGTTTCTCCTTGAGTTTACTTCATTTTCAGTGTTGAGGCCAGCAGTGCTTGATTTACTGCGAAGACTTGTTCCAGATTCGTGAAGCCTGCTATCTACAGCCTCCAAAAATAGGCAGTGAGGTGCCTAGGAGAGCAGGGGGCAGATTCCACAGTAGATGGTTCCCAGCAGATCCTAGAGACAAGGCCAAGTGGGCATTTTATTACTCAGTGGACTGGCATCACTACAGTGCTTCAAGTTACAAAATAGACCACCACACATGCTTTCATGGAAACAGTGGGGCCATCTAGCAGTCACAACAGAGCTATGTGCACAGAAGGTGTAAAAAAAGGAATGGAATCACTTGATAGTATGTCCACAAAGAGGCCAGGCAGTGAAATAACATATGAAGGAAGTGATGTTTTGCCACCGCTGTAAATATGGTGAGGCATCCTCTAAGTCTATGGATTAAAACCACAGGTATGTTATTATCATCTACGTCCTGCCCAGCATTTGATACAAAGATGGAAGAAAAAGTGAAGGAATTTAGGGCAATTTTGTGGAATTGCTGAGGACAGATTGAATTTGGCTGGGCTGACATGCCTCTTGCTAAGAAAAAAATAATCTTGGTTCAGAATAATACTAATTACTATTACTACAACTGTTTACATAATAGCAATACCTTTCAGCCTTCACGAAAAACCAAAACTTATCACACCACATATTTTATGCACATGAGCAAAAATCCTTTTCCTATCTCCATGAGACAAAATGGGATAAACTCACCACGACTCATGATGCAAGGGAGGCAATAGAGCCAGTCATGGAAATCTCTTCCTTTGGTATCTCATAGTCCAATTATCTGCTTCTTAAGTCTACTGTCCACTTGACTGGGCAAACTACAAGCCACAGAGAATTATTTTTCATCCCTTCATTCACTGAATGATCAAGATGAAGGACATATGTAAGGATATAGCAAGCTTTCAGTTTATCTCTCCATTAATTCCACTCTTTTGTTACCCAGCACCTTGGAGTTAACCATGAACCAATTTCGCTTTGACCTACTGTGAAACATAGAATCATAGAATGCTTAAGGTTGGAAGGGACCTCTAGAGATCATCTAGTCCTACCCCCCTGCACACGCAGGGTCACCTACAGCACGTGGCTCAGGACTGCATCCAAGCGGGTTTGGAAGATCTCCGGAGAAGGAGATTCCACAACCTCTCTGGGCAGCCTGTGCCAGTGCTCTGTCACCCTCACTGTTAAGAATTTTTTCCTTAAGTTCCTGTGGAACTTTTGGTGTTTCAGTTTGTGGCCGTTTCCTCTAGTTCTGTAGGTGGCCACCACTGAGAAGAGGCTGCCCCATCCTCCTCACTGCCTCCCTTGAGGTACTGATAGACACTAATGAGGTCTCCTCTCAGCCTTCTCTTCTCCAGGCTGAACAGGCCCAGCTCTCTCAGCCTTTCCTCATAGGGCAGATGTTCCAGACCCTGGATCATCCT
>VZSV01000025.1:266648-278438 GCA_013398735.1 Nothocercus julius | reverse complement strand
AAAAAAAAAAAAAAAAAAAGGAGAGAGAGAGCACACAAGTACTCTCAAAATCAACTTACAACTGCTAAGAGTAGAAAGGTCCAGTTCTTGTCTGAATGTGCAGTATTTTCTTTCATATTCACAAATAATTGCCTCCCTCAAGAATAAGAACAGAAAAAAATAGTCTTGTGCATCAACAACCGTCATCCCCCCATGAAAGAAAGTTCTGGGACAAGAGTCCAGCCAAGATAACTGGATTATCCAACTGCATCTATCACTGACTTGTGAATCACTTTCCTTAGCAATGGGCTAAGTTCTCAAGTGCTGAAAAAGAGCTAGCAATGCTTAGCAAACTCATAAGGCAAACACCAGTTCCAAGAAGCAGAATCGGGAGCTCAAAGTGGGTTAGGCACCCCAAGTTCATCAAGCAAACAGACAAACCTCACAGACCTTTTATAACATTTAGGGAAAGGTGCAGCTAAATAGCCTTGGTAGCAAAGAGCAAAGAAACATAGGAGGAGGCAATAAACTGGTCAGAGCACAAGTCCCTACAAGTCCCACAGAAGCTGTGAGGTGTCTTCTTAGCTTCTGCCCAAGGCTTCCAATTTCAAATGGAAATTATGGATAGCAACTTCTCTGGATAACAGATCCAGAGTGCATCAAATTAGAGATATACTGCCTCCATCCACCCACCACCTCTAAATGAAAATGTCAGACTTAATTCATGAATGGTTTTAAAATCGTTTGAAGGAAAGGACTTGACTATCACGGAGTATTACCACTGGCATTCAGTGCTGGTATCAGACGTGTGGCTATTTTATGAGTGTGTAATGCCCTCTCCCAGCCTCCCACCCTGGGAATTTATAACATATCTCTGGGGTGGGTTGATATTTGCACTCTGTTGACACTTAATAAATAATAATCCAAATATTTGCACACATGGAATATTTTGTGACATTATAGAGCTGACAGACCCTGATTATTCGGGGGCTGCTTTGTGCACAGAACTCCCATTGGCTTCAAAGTAAGTGCAGAGTTCAGAACAGCTGCAGAGTAAGACCCATGACATTTATGTTTATGAAATAGGAGAGACCTTATCATTTGCTGGTTCCATAGTCACAAAGCCAGAATAGCTGATGAGGGCTCTTTGCTGATATCTTCAGCATAATCACAATGTACATTACTGAGGTATCTTGGCGAGCAGCAACTGAGCTAAGGAAAGCAAAGGCAGATTAGCAAGGGGGTTGCTGTGGGGCAGAAAGAATGCAAAGGCAAAGCCAGTGTGGGGAGCCCAGGGCTGGGTGTTCCAGGGGCTGAGGGGCACCAGCAGGGCTGCATGGGGGGTCCCTAGATGGAGACAGCATGATTGCTTTGTGGGGAGTGCAGGCGCAGACAGGGTAGAGGCTTACAGAGCTTGTATGCCATCTGCTGCTACACTATTAACTGTTATTAGTCACTGAGCTTCATGAGCATGAAATTTCTTTAGTTGCTGAAAAGGGAGGAGAAAAGCCTAGAATGTGACTTATCTTTGATTAAGCACCAACAAATTTGGGACAATTTAAACAAGAGGGATTTCAAGCATCTCATTGAAGCATGTTACAAAATTCCTCTGTTGCCTGAGGGAGGTACACACGCCAAGTGCTCCCAATAGTATGTCCCCTTCCACAGCTCTTTTTTCAGCGAGATAAGGAGAAAGTATTTGCATGCGGTTAGGAAAGGAGCTATGGATTTGCTAAACGGATTTGTATCCTGTTCAGTTAGAGTGATATGGTTCAGCAAATTCCAAAAGAGATGGAAGTAGACAGTAGTACGAATAGAAACAGCTTTCTCAATTATGCTAGTTAAGATAGATGTTGGTAGACTTATTAATCCTCATGCTTCAGGGCTTTTGCTGATCAGCAGCTTGGGTCAGGAAGAAACATCCTACACCTTGTCATGGTGTAATGCCACGCAATTAGAATTGATGTCTCCTTCCCACACATTAGCTTTGACTGTTTGCTGTGGTAGGACACTGGGCCTCTTGCAATCACATGAGGGAAGGTTCAACTCACGTAAGTGCACCGGCAATACGAAGTCTACATTAGTGCATGCAAAAATTGATGCAAAACGGGACTGTAAATTTGCTTCCTATGAGTAGTGTTCACACTCAGAACTTGACTTATGCTCCTCCAGTTGACTGGGGAGGGAGACGGAGGGATGGAGCAGAATCAGCCTAATGTGATTGTCATCCAACCACAACATAGGAACATGGCTTGATTTAAGCAGCAGGCCACAGAACAAATCTGCTTACAGATAAAGGCTGAAGGTACCTCTTTGAGAAAATCTGTTTTTCAGACAGAAGTAAAGATTATTAATGGTAAACAACTTGCTCAGCCTATGAAGAACGCAATATGGAGAGCAGAATTGGGCCACAGCACAGAACTAACCATCATTCAGCAGTTCTATATTGGTAGCAGGCCAGAACTGGGCCACAGACGTATCAGGCCACCTGGATGCCTGGCAGGAAAAAAAAAAAAACAAAACATTTTGTGCATCTAGGAGTCACAGGCTGTGGTGGAACTATGTAGTAAATTTGATACTGAGCGGAATCACAGGTTTTGTAACCACGTAAAGAAAGCTGCTGAATGGGTATAAATTCAGCCTGTAGGAAAAAATTTGTCCAAAACATTTTGACAAATTAATTTTGTGCTTTGGTTTTCTGCCAGATCAGGTACTGCCTTTCTGCACCACTTTAGCTTGATGGTGGAATGAGCATCATCTACCCTCAGGTCATTGGCATAAAATTAGCATAAAAGCATAAAGCCCCAGGAGGACCTGCATCATATGCTCTAATTCAGCAAAGAAACACTTGTGCACCTAACTACACCAAATTTTCCTTGACAAGTGATCTGGTTGTACCAAGTTCTAGTTGCAGTATAGCCTATAGTGAAACAGCTCCTCATTTCTCAGGGTCATTTGAACTTTAAGAGTTCCTGTGCTTCCCAGCAGTTTCTTGCATCTCTCTAGCCCACAGATTTCAGGATCAGGATTACTTTGTGTTGGAACCAGGCCCCCACAGTCTTTTGCACAGGGTAAACCAAGTGGGAATTCAGACTCCCAGCTAACTACCTCCTAGCTGAGGGACGGAAGGAAGCTGTTCTCTCTTCACCACCATACATTACAACCTTTGTTAGGCAGTCATTGTAAAGTACTCTTGGAGCAGTGGCAGATGTCCTATTACACTGAGAAAAGTAAGACACCTGGGTTTGTTACCACCTAATTAGGTTCTCCGTGTGATTAACTACTTATGCTGCAGACAGAGAAGGGAACTACCCAAATGAATGAGAGCAGAAGACAAGGTGGCAAGGCAGCAGCAGGCAACATGACAGGCAAACTCAGATCTGTAACTCATCTCGCTTTCTGATGGAACCAGAAGAATTTTTACTAAAAGCTGTATAACTATAACCAAAAATTCTGGTGATGTCTGTTCAGCTGGAGTCACAGCTAGATCTTTTGTGACATTGCAGTGCTATACCATCTGGGTTGATACTGCGCTCTGGCTTATGTGTTCTACTGATACCTCCATGTCTCTTCTGCAAAACTCTCGGTATTCTCCAGGTGCCTCAGTTTGCCAGATGCCCCACAACCTCTTCCAGCTTCTTGGTAGAGTCACTTCTCTGTATCTTGTTGTCTTTCATCTCCTCTCCTCAAAGCCTATCCTGTCCTTCTGCAGAAGACTGATTTGATTTTGTGCCTTTCTCCTACAAAAAGCACTTCTATCAGGGTGGACCCCTCTGACTAGTCCTGAGATTTCATGCTCTCCAAAAGTTGGTAAAGCAAGTCTTCAAAGCCAGCCCTCTTTGCTGGGCACTTCCTACCCTGATATTGCAGTATCCCTGAAGTCAGCAGGATGGATTTCCTCTTGTGCAGCCAATCCAGTCCGAACACAGGTCCATATTCATGTTGTCTGAAGCCTCTAATCAATCCATGAACTGCACTGAATGCCATTAGGAAAAAAGGGTCTCTGATGAGGCTTTGCTACTAGCAACCAATCCAAATCCACTAGCTTTCACATCTGGAGTTCCAACGAACAATAAAAATGAGCTTGATGGCCTCAATCTTGTCCTCATTTTTCAGCTTCACAATAACCAGGCTCCACTAAACACAATTCAGCGTGATTGGCTACTCAGACATCGGGGATACCCGTAACTGCTCTAGCTGCCAGAGAAGAGAGTCAGGATAGAGGGTGCCTTGGCAAATGTATGTGTGTGTATGCATATGCTCATCAGGGGAAGATAAGAAGAGCTGGGATTGGATGGTGAAGGGTGGGATAACTGGCACTGGCAGAGATTTATGACATATATCCACCTGATATTTTCCTAGTAACACATAAATACTTTTGCAGGACTACTACTTTTAGATGGGGCAAATTATTGCCACAACTTTCTCCACTTTTTTAAGCATAATTAGTACTTTTCCCTCACAGACACTTCTGCTCTCCCTCCCCCCAGTCAAGCCTGCATCTCCATCCCTAAACAATGATAGGCCTTGCTTTGTTATTCAGCTGTAGGGAGCGAGGACTGCTCAGCTTCTCCTTCCAGTATCACAGCAGGGAGGAACCAGCTAATTCCAGGTGACCCCAAATGCAGAGGCAAAAGCAGAGAGAAGCCTGAGACTGGGATAATTGTGTGATTTGTGCTCATCATGAAAGCCATTCTGACACCAGGCTAGGCTGCATCTACTTGGACTAGTCCCAGGGCTCCAAAGAGCCCGGCAGCTGTTGAGCCAGTTGCCTGGCAGGCAGGCAAAGCCTGTGATCTGAAGTACCAGCTTTTAGATGCTTCTGTCAGTCTCTCTAGGAGATCCTCGATCACAAACAGTTATAGTAGTTTGCTTTTTCAGTTGGATTTCTGAGGTCATATTAGTGACAAAATGAAGAACACCTGTGCATGCAGAGAACCTGATGGTTCTAGTGGTAAGTCAGGGACTCTGGTCTCTCCCCTACTATGTAAGCAAGAAAATCCTGACCAATCTTACCCAGTTTAGTTCATCTTATTTCTGTTTTCTCCTCCCTGTACACATACTCTCCAGGACCTCTGCCTCTCTTGGAGGAAGAGCAATTAGTAATGATACAAGCTTTTCTTTTCCTTCTGTCTCTTCTACCTGTACTATGTCTTCTCTATTATCTCACACTGCCTTCCTGGTTCAAGCTCCCTAACTCCATCACTTTCTCCTTGCCTTTTACAAAAAGAGAGCTCATGGGAGACCTCTGCATGAAACCAACAACACCAGGTGCTAATGGGCAGCCTAATAGCCATTTATTTCATCTGGTAAAGCTAATATGATTTTAAAGATAATATTGCCAAAGAGGAGTGCTCAAAGCCAGGTAGAAACTAGTAGGATCTTTTCTACTTGGAAGCTACTAGCTAAAGCACTGCCTACAGCCAATCAGGAGCTTCACTAACTTTACAAACCCACCAAACATTCCCAGTGAGGAGATTTGGCTTGAGCATGGCACTAGCTGCATGGCCTGCAAGGTCATATAAAGGACCTCCAAGAAGCTCATAAGCAGCTCTGGCCAGTGCTGCCATCTCAAGGGTGAAGCACACTCAGCAGGCAGAAGATGAGCCTAGCAGAGGTCGAGGGGGAAGATCACAACTGGAGTCACCATTTTTAGTACACACACAGTACAGAGAAAGGCTTAATATTGTAGGTTCAGCCCGCAGACTCCTCTTCCACAAACGCTGCAGAGTCTACCTATCACAGAAGCAAGATTTATTTGATTTTGCCAAAATTTATATCTAAATCTTTTAATAATCATTTTCCTTATGTGGAGCCAAAAGTTTTATGAGATATGCTAACCCCTGCTCAGAAAACACACTGTATATTTTGAAATATATTGTATATAGTTGACATATTTTATAAATTTCTTTTGCCACCCTGGTGCCTCTGCTAGTTAAACAGCCACTGTGGAGCGAACACCAGTCCATGTCTCTTTGGGGTTCCTAAAAAGATTCTTAAAACTCTGCACACTTGATCTTCAAGCCTGGAAATAAAAGCTGAGTTGAAATAAGTCACATTATTGTCAGACGATCTTACTGGTTTGGTGTCAGTGTTAGCAGTACCACCAGGAAAGGACATACATGATTTTGACAAACCTATTTACACCTCCAGAATATGTCAGCAAGGGAACTGCATGGTCAACTTGAGCACAGACATCCGTGGGATACTGTAAGTTAGGATGTCTCAGCAGTGCAACCTGACTGGGATGTTCTTCAGACTGAGTGTGCAGCAGTGGCAAGAGATACACTCACACCCTCAGCACTTTGGCCTCTGGAAACACACAAGACACGAGTACTTAACAAAAATGTCAGATATTCTCTAGCTACAGTATCATGATAGTTTTATGCATGACTCTGACTGCCCACTCCCTCCTTGCTTCAAACCCTGCCATCCCTAGAGCTGGGGCTCAGCTGCTCTGCTTAGAAATGGGGCAGCAGAGTGACAGCCTGTGTCTCAGATTTCCCCACAAGCACCATCTCTCCATCATCTCTCCAGACAAGCCCTAGAGCACAGCAGTTACGTAGCTGGGACATACATAGCCCCTGCTGGGCAGGGAGCGGGTATGGGCAAAGTGTATTGGATAAGTATACTACTCCTTATGGTGTAAAGGAAAAAGAGTATTTTTCACTCCTTGTCATCACAAGGTGAGTTCTGTGAGAGACAGATCTTGGACCTCAGCAATATCAGATTGACTGTCACATGGGGAATTACTAGCAGGAGAGAGGAAAGTTCTCTCTCTTCCCTCTGCTGTGTCCTAAAATCTCACCAAGCCTTTATCCAAGAAGTGCAAAAGCACAGGAAGGAAATGGCAGAAATAATGACTTGGCCCATTACTAACAGGCAAGCGTGCTGATGGTGCTTGTATTTCCTTTTGCAGCTGAATTTAGCAAACTATAGCAGCATTCTGGTTAAAATGACTCTTGGCTATTCAAAGCATTTTTTTACGGCCTGCTAAACCTGGGACTGGGGGTTGCTAGTGACTCCAGTAGGCTAATTGGAGCTGACTGCATTTTGGTAGTCATGGAGGAGGGATGAGATCCTGCAAGTTGCCATTAAAAAGAAGCATGCACTCAAGCAGTTCCTACAAAGAAGAGCACAGAATCTGTGACTAGATATGGGACCACTTGTGTCTCAGGGCTTGAGGGATACAAGCAGCAGTGAACCCGGCCTCAGGTAGACCTCAGGTAGCCTCAGCTGCACACAGTAAGGCTTGCATCAGGACCTGGAGGATGGGAACATGGCCTTCATCAGCAAGGGAGCACATCACCTCAGGGCTGCCCTTTTCCCTCTGGGAGCCTGAGGCTACGTTAGCCTTGGCATCCAAGACCAGGATTCACAACTATAGGAGTTCCCTGAAGTCAGGAGTTCGAGTAATTCACTTCCCAGCAAGAGGCATCAATACTTTCTCTGTAACCCATTCTACCACCTCGTAAGACTTACGAGGAGATGGGAGGCATTTTTATTATTTTTATTTGGTTTGTGGATATTTAGTGTTTCTTATGATGGGCAATATTCAGCCCTCATGAGCATGAAATTCTCAAGACCTTTATCAGTTAACTACCCTTCCTTTAATTTTCCCCCTTGTTCTCACCCTCACTTTCCTCTCTTCATAAATTACAACATTCAGGCCTTTGCTGATGGTAGAGAGCACTACATTGTTCTGGAATAAAATGGACTTTATTCCATTATAATGACTCTGCTTCCAAAGGGGAGTAGTTATACTGGAATAAAAGTATTTTTTATGCTCCAATCTGGAGCATAATTCAATCATAAATTACATCAGAAAAAAATAAACCATAATAATAAAATGGTAGTTTGTGCATTGATTAAAGTGAAAACACTCTTCATTCTGGAATATTCTGTGTATAAAGTGAAGTTAGTGTGCAATAAGCAAGGGTGTGATTTTTTATAGCACACTAACTACCCTTCATTCATTCCCTAATGGATACCCTGCCAGAAAACAAGAGTGCCTTTAGGTGAGGCAGGTTTGAAAGTGGAATAAACTACCTCACATTAATGTGCACTAGGAGTATCCATAAGGGAGCATATGGAAGTAACCAGTGAGCTGAAAATCTGCCACTAAGTCCTCCCCCAGTGGCACCACCAAGGGAGTCCAGGCAGATCCTGAGGGGCACGCAGCTCTAATGGAATAGTTCTTCACACATTCTCATGGTAGAAGATTTTTCCATATGGACAAGTCGAGGCCCATTTTTCTTAGGGGTCTGGATCTTGAAATAGGTCATGGAGCCTTCAGGTGAGATGAGTTTAAAGCCAGCCTGCTCGTGGGAATGGAGGTATGCCGATAAAAGATGTGCCCTGCCAGAGCCTTCCTCCCTACCCTGTGTCAGGATTCAGAATACGCTCCAATCCCCCAGAAGGTCCCCAGAGCAGCTGACCATCCAATTTAATGAAGATAAGGTTTATATCTGTGCTGGTACCCCAGAAGGATCTAGCAGCCAACATCACACGTATACAGCCAGGGGCTATACCTGGGGCAGTTTCTGTTCATTTCTCTTGTCAGACATTAGTACAGAATTTGTATCCAGCATCAGCTTGCATGAGCCAAGAGCTCTTGATCAGTCTTTAATGTACCCCACGAAACAATGGTTTGCATGGAGCAAGGGAAGTGATCTCCTGGCTAGAACACTTCCCAGGGAGTCTGTGATGCTCTTTGATTGCTCTTTATATTTCTCTTTGTATGAATTTACAGACTAAGCAAGTTAAAGAGTATTCACATTTGCTAGTTTTACCTAAGGAGCATTTATATGCTATAAATACTCTTCTATCGATTTCTACCAGAATCTGCTTGGTAATTATATCAAGGTATACTCAGAAGAGAATCATGTGCCAATTCCAGCTCTGCCAGGCCTTTGCTGACATCTAAGCAAAATGGACCCCTGATGCTAAATTGGAATGACCTGCTATTCACGAAGCCTGATCATTCAAGATGCATATATTTCATTATCCCAAACCTAGGCTGCCGATGCAGAGCTTAGTGATTGCCCCTGTCTTGCAATCTCGTGGAGTTTCCCAGCCTGAGCATCCCCTCACCAGCTCTGCCCATGTTTCCTTCTTGCCTCTGCTCCTCCAGCCTGAGGATCCCCACACGCAGCTCTGCATTTCTTGCTAAGAATGCTTAATTACTAGCACACTGAGTGCTGGATCATTACTAAACACATTTTTGCTAATGTGATGTTCACGTATTACTCAATGCTTCCTATAGAAAAGTCATATTCCAACATATTAGCTAGTTATGGCTAAGGCTAAGCTGCCTTTACAAAACAACATATTTATAAATATCGCTGCCCTTAAGCATACTAAAGAGGACATTGCCTTCTACAAGTGTGTCAATGCACAGACATCCAACTTCCATTGACTTTAGAAGGAGTGAGAAACCCATAGACATCTGAGGAATCTAATCTTCAGGGCATGGTGAGGCAAAGACTGAGGAATCTGCCTATTTTCACATACTGCCCTCTGTGTTGAAAAGTAATTTAAGCTTAGCTAACTTCATTTGAACAGAATAGGGTCAGGAGGGCTCGCCTTATCGCTGGCCCCATCTTAGTTCTCAGGAGGGTGATCTTTAATGGGGGAAACAAGAGCAATGGGTGTAGGTTCTGGGATTAGTAGGCTGCCAAACTTCCAGAGTTAGATCCTTCAAAGCTCAGCTTGTCTCTTCCCTGCATGCATTTTCTAGCATGGGGCATGGAGAAAGAGACTGTGGAAACAGCAGAGAGCTCTATATGCAGATCAGCTTGAGGCCATCAAATTCATCTCTCTGGTGACCAGATCAACATTTTAATGCAGCACTATGTACTAACTTTCTAACTGTGATGCTCAGTACACTCACTGAAAGGTTAGGGTGAAGCAGAAAGAGAACACAGAATTTGATATGTGGATTATATCAACAATTACAGTCCAGAGCACAATTCAATTATAAATTAAATTGGAGTGAAAAAAAAAAAAAGCCCATAATAATAAAAGGGCGATATGTGTGTTGATTAAAGTGAAAACATGCAGTCATTAGCTTGCGTTTAAATCTTGTTAGCTGCGAGCTGAGCTGTGCATTGCCATTAACTTGGTGAGAGCCCATAGGGAATGGGCACTTCTCTTACTATTTAATACATAGATGTGCACTAGGATGGTTGCAGCCCTCTGGGACCTCAACACTGGAGGTCAGGCAGGAGAACAATAATTTTTTACAGGCAATCCTTCTCACTTCATATTTTGAAATGCTTTGTATAGGTTAGCTTTCATGCTCTGCTCTGGGAGAAGAGTTAACAAAAGATCCCCACTTTTAAGGGGGAGGCATGAAACTGAGACAAGGACAGATGATAAGAAAGGCTTTCTTTGCAAACTTGGTGTGACTTCGGGACTACACAGACACGGAAAGGAGAAAGAATCACCGTCAGTATGTTGGGAAAAACATGAGGTCTTCCCCCATCCTCTGTGAATATCAAGAGTGAAAGGGCCCCAGGGGCATGGCATATCCTCCTCTAGCATTTCCCCAGCCTAAAGAAGTGCTGAGAAAACCAGAGCTAGCAAATCCTGCTCCTCTGCCCTTCTCTTCTCAAAAGCCTGCAGCTGAGAGCCTTGAGGGATGCAGAAAGCCAGATGCCTGGCTCCTGGCCTCTGCCTAACAGCACGGGAGACTCCCTGCCCTTATCCAAACGATGATGCAGGCAGGGCAGAGAGCTCAAGGAGACTTGATAAATCCTACGCCTCCCCAGTATTAACCATTAAAATGTCAACCTACCATCTTCCCACAAAGTGCTGGATGTCCTTCATGTATCTATTTTGCCTCATTGGGTTCAGGAGCCTGTGTCTTCCCTGCATATTTTGAAGAACCTACCAGAACCCTTCTGGGATTCATAAAGGCTGCTTATAGCTCCTTCTTTTTTCCTGTATTTCATAGCTCTCCTGAACAAGGCACAGCGTGTTCCCATATTATGAGAGAATAATTACCTTTCCCCAGCTCACATCCGTACTATTTTTTTTTCTTTTGTTTTACAAACTCCTCTCCAACAGAAATATGTCCCTTCATGAGAGCATTAGATCGAATTTTTAGATCAAATTAGCCTTCTGTTCAGTAATACTATCTGTAATTATTCCCTGTAACTTTCGTTTTGCTGGTGATCTCAACCATCAGGCAATTTTCACACATCTTACCAATAGAATTCAAGTACAAGCAAATATTAGCGTGAGTGTGAATTTATTTTTATTTATAAATTACTTAACATAGAAATGAGACAAGCTTTGGACACTTAGCAAATTACTGACATGAAATAGATTTTGCAATATTTGCTTACATTGTTTTCTCCTGTACCTTGCAAAGAAGAAAGAAAGGCATTCTTCCTGAGACCCTGGAAATAATGGAGGAAAGCTATATGAATAAAGGCATATTTCAGACTGAAATATTCAGAGAAATATTCATATCTCAGAGAATCTGTTGGATTTTCAATGCAGTGGGATTCATCAGCCTCCATAAGCTTAAAAACAGACTCAGGATACCCACAGTGAAAAAGGCAACCTTAGAAATTCATTTTTTCACTTGAATCTCTCTTAGGTTCATCTGGGAGATGCTTGGTTATATCCAGCTTGCATGTGGTTTGGAAAAAAAAAAACCTCCATGGGTTCTTGATCCTTTCTGCAGAACTTCACATAGAAATCTGGCCAGTGGAGAACTAAATTCTGAATTATCCTAATTTCAGTTGAAAGAGGGGAAGGAAGGAAGGAAAAGAAGGAAGGAAGGAAGGAAGGAAGGAAAAG
>VZSV01000025.1:253971-266553 GCA_013398735.1 Nothocercus julius | reverse complement strand
GAAGGAAGGAAGGAAGGAAGGAAGGAAGGAAGGAAGGAAGGAAGGAAGGAAGGAAGGTTCTTCTGCTGTGAGCCTTCAACTCTCAGGCAGAAGCCTGTAACCAGATGCCAAACAAGGCATGTTTCATAAGACTATGAAGACTTGGCTGGCGGAAAATGTTATTGCCTCTGCTCTTCAGTGGGAATAAGCACTTGGTCTTATAGAAATGGACATCTGTGCAAGCAGAAAAAGGTAAAGATCCATTACAAGAGACTGTAGTACAACTTGTCATTTTGGCATGGGTCTTACAAGTCGAAAAGGAGCAAGAGCCTAGCTGTTTTCAAAAGGCTTCTCTTAACATCACTACCAGGCAATAATTCAATTCAGCATGGATATCAGGATAAAGGGAATCTTAGATTTGACCTGGGGAAGTCATGGAGAGCTTACAGGAAGGAGGGCTTTTGGCTAAGAGGATCCCCCTTGCTGAGCAACTCTTGACAAACTTTCTTCCAGGCACCAAACCACAAAGCAGGCTGAAGGATCTCTGTTCTTGAAGGTATTTGAGATTCTGTGGGACAGCCCTAGCTGAGCTGATATATTGTTTGTGATGGTCCTGGGGAAGCTGGACTACATGATCTCAAGATGTCCCTTCCAATCAGCAATTCTACATAGAAATAGCATCCTTGATTTTAAGTCTCTGTATAAATATAAAAGAGGTAGGACTGAGTCTGCATTGCCCCTCAGAATTTCCAGCAAAAAAAATGAATCCATATGCTCATAGAATATATTGGGTTGGAAGGAACCATTGGAGGCCATGTGGTCCAACACACTGCTCAACGCAAGGCCCACTTAGATCAAGTAAGATCACAGTAGTCTAAGACAAGGTTACAGACTATTTCTAAAGACTTTCCAAAGGGGACTAAGAAAGTCACCATTATTTAGGATGTTTACTTATGCTGCATGGCAGTCAGCCAAATGTATGGCTTCTAAAGCAGCCCTTGCCTCCTCCTAAAAAACATTGTCATTCCACAAATCAAAAGAGATTGAAAAAAACAGAGACTTAGTGCCATTCTAGAGGAGAATGCTGTGGTCACTAAGCATAAAAAAAGAAGTGGAGCTGGAACACATCAGGAAAATATCTAGTCCTCTCTCCATCCCCTACAGAACCACCTGTAACTCTGACAGAAATTGTTGTAAATCCTTACAGTGAGAGAGACCCTACACCCTCTCCAAGCAGTCTATTCCTATGAATCTCTCTCCTTCTGTTAGTATTTTAACCTAGTCTCACCTGCCCATTTGCTGTGAGACAAAAAATTAGTTTCTTTCCTTCTTCCTTACACACCTTTGGTAGGTTACTGTTACATTTATCAGTGAGTGCTGCAAGGCAGGAACATACCCTCACGGATACCTCTGCAGCGTCTAAAACAACTGGACATGAATCAGTCTTTCCCTTTGTATGGCATTTATAAGGCCCAGCTCTCACAAATGAATGCATTGACCCCCATAAAGCAAGGAAATGTCATTTCAGAAATGAGAAAAAAACAGCTCGGAAATAGGACTCAAAGTGGCATGCCAAAGTTCACACAGAATGTCTGTGCCAGACACAGGAATCAAACTTTAGTCTAGCATCTTAATGTTTTCTCCTCTCCTTTTGGCACTGCTGAGATATGAAATAATAATAATCATGAAAGGTGCCCAGACTAAGAAGATCATCACCTTAATGCAGATAATAGGAATAGCCAGCATCTGCGTAATGCGGAATCAAAATGGTTTATAATGGGGAGAAAAAGATGTAGCTTAGAGTTTAAAAGTAATTAAAATTTCCTACCCAAGTTTCCTTTGCTTAATGTACTTCCAAAAAAATGTTCATCTGCTTGCAAATGTTTGACCCTAGGAGTTCAATTTCAATGCAATGGAAAGGGTTATGCTGGCAGAACGACAGCCACTGAATAGCATCTCATCTGGATCCAAAATGGTAAAGAAAAGGAAATACTCATTATTCTAGAAGCTCAAAGACATTTTCAATCCATTTTAACTTTAACAGGTCCCCCTGTGGCCTCTTAAAACCTACTGAATTGGAGCAAAGTAGTGTAAGCGGCTGAGTTTCATCTTCAAAGGTGCAGAGAAAATATCCAGGTTGACAAGAAGGCTCAGTTCAGGAGGTTTTGTGGGGTTTCACTCTGGCCTTTTAACAATGCTTTCCCACAGCACCTTTTATCTCTGGATCTCACTACACTTTAAAGAGATTGACTGATCTATCACCATGTCACTCCTCTGAGAGCATTATAATCTCCATTTAATTAACTGGGAAACTGAGGCACACTGGCAGCAAGTGATTTGCTTGGGCACATGCAGTTCTTCAGTGGAAGGGCTGGGATTAGATACCAGCTCTCCTGACTGTTCAGGTCTCCCTGTTTATTTCCTCCTGCCCTGTTCCTGCTTGTATCTTCAGCTGTAGTTCCCCTTACCTCCAACCCTGACATGAGTTGTCTGCAGTCCTGGGAGATGTGAGAGGTGCTCTGATCCAGACAGTGAGCACAGCAAGACAAGCAGCAACCCTGCCTTCTCATTCAGATTGCTTCTGAGCACGTATAGATAAATCTCACTGCCCTAGACTAGACCTCATATCTCAGACAGCCCTCTTCTCTCAGCCTACCAGTCATCATTCGCAAAGGTATACAGAAAATCGAAAGAAAAATTCCTCCTTCCTCCCCTATCATTGTAGCATTGCACTGTGCAACTGCTATGCTAGGGAAGTATTAGACTTTACCTGAAACCAAGCATACACATTCCTGGGGCCTGGAATAGTGAGGAGACTTTAGTAGTACTGGGAACTATTAGCATTCACTGTGCACCTTTACAAAGCTACTTTCTCATCCCACGGTCATATCTGTCTGTTTTATGAAAGCCATATATGCTGTGTATGCATATATATCAATCTATATATACATATACACAATATATGTCCATATTGTTTCAAGCAGTTCAGATGCTGATGCAAAAATTATGTTTATGTGGTTCATCAAATAATATTAACAGTGCACCTACCTCTTCTGACTGCAAAGATGGCCCAGACAAGATCTAGTAGTCCTGCAGACACATTAAAACATATTATCCCAGGCTTGGTGCCCCACTCACAAAGAAATTATGGCTGCTAGCTCACATCCACCCAGTTCAGAGAGTTTTCTGATTGCACTTGAACACATAGATATGCCTGTTCATGGGGGGAAAATAAGGGAGTCGAAAGAACATCCCCTCAATTTGCCTTTATTCCATTGTACTCCTCATAGCATGTGAGGCATAACTATATTTAGGCTGACAAGAACTGCCAGGGGAGCCTACAATATACTTGCAATGTGGAGGCTGACATTGTGTGATGGTCTCCTTTTGAAGACATTGAAATGTAGAGGTTGGGTAGCTCTAGCAAAAGAGCACACGCAAAATTGGATCTAAGCTGAGGGAAAGCAGGTATTTGGGGTGGGGGCAGTGCCTGACTGAAGTGAGTTAATAAGTGTGACGTAAGGGAGATAGTCACCCAGTCATAATACAGCAGACCAAAATGGGGAGACTAAGCTCTTTGTTGAGTTCCTGAAGAGAAGTAAGTGTGTCCAGAAGGGAATTCCAGACTCCTGAAGGAAGTATCTAAAGCAGATGGCGCGTAAATGCTCTGGAACTCACATACAGCAAGCACAACCCAAAAAGCCACATCTGAAAGATACCACTGGGTTTGTTCTCTTTTCTCATTCAAGAGAAGCCAGAATCAAAGAACCCTTGAACCTATTCTAGAGAATGGGGCAGCCTCTTCTCTCTCCCCCACACAAATTTTTCTGAAGTAATGTAAGTCAAGTTCTCTCAGAGAGTTCCATGGATGGATGATCCCAATAGACTGGAGACTGCTCAGAAACTCTGACTGCACATACTAATAGTGTGCCTCTGTTGACTAGAATCAGTTATCTCCTAGTCATGATGTAAAGTCCTCACACTGATCATAATTAATGGAGCTGCTACTTTTTTGTTTTCCCTTAAGTGACAGGTGCCTAGTCTTTTGGAACAAGTGGACCTGCATTATATCACTGATGCTGCATCAAAGACAGGAGCTGCCATGAAGTAGAGTGCACAGACAACCAAAAATTATTCCAATGACCATGGATTCATTGAATTACTTAACACCCTCACACAGAATTCTGAAGTTTAATAACGTTAATGGGGTACTTTGAGATCCATATACAGAAGAAATAAAGGAGGAAAATGATCATTATGTTCTCCCACTGTCATCTGCAGATTTCAAAATATATTACAGTCCTTCACTAATTGTCACATTGCCCACTAAGTCAATATTGTTATAACCATCTCACAAGTGCAGAGACACTGATTCAGATCTTACTCACATGGATTCAGTCATGATGCCATATTGCAGTTCGAGGGTGGTGTGTTGTATTTCAGAGACATGGGAACATGGGTTGGAAGCTTTTATCACAGAAAATAAACTAGGTTTGTCCACAAGAGATAGGATTAGAAGAACATAATATTGCCTCAAGTATGTGACAGGTCTGGCTCACCAGCATCATCACCTTCATTACAATACAACTACTGTTTCGCAGGGGTATCTGGCAACTCTGTAAGTGGTCCTTTGGGGTTCATTCAAACAGCAGACTTCGGAGCTGACCTCCAAGGGCTTGCACCTTAAGACCAAACTCCCCAATTACACAATTGTGAATGAAAATAATCATGTTCAAGATTGCACCTTTATAGCAGGGAAACTGCTCAGAACAGAAGCCAAGAATCCTCACCGTTAACCAGCAAATAACATTTCCCTCACTGTGGTTTTGGACTACTGACAGGGCAATAGGCAGCACAGTGTAGCACTATAAACACAGATAGGAAGTTAGGAATTCAATTTGTGAGTTTTGAGAGGTCCCTTGTCAAAACACGCACTGCAGCAAGGGATCTCAGTATCCTTCTCCATAAAAAGAGAAGAAAACCATTCCTTACACAATTCTTTGAGGTTTACAGATGAAGCACATTTTCTAGAATTTTGAAATTTTTAAAAAAATTCATGGTATTATTTTCCCTTCTGCTTCCTACTGCATCTACCCAAAACTCAGAGTCCCATAGGATATTTCAGGGGAAATCAAGAGTCGGAAAGATGTCTTCTTTTTAATGATATCTTATTTATTTGCAAAGAATTCATTCCCCTGCACGCAGGAGAAATCAAACAAGCCAGAGAGTTCCTTTGCTTACAGAATCAAAGTCTTCAAGCTTTTCCTTAGGGTCAGGCTACCAGCTGCTGATATGGGCTGGGTTTCAACTCCCTTCTCTCTCCATGTATGTGTTGAAGTTTATTTTTCTCACTTTCTTTCTCTTGCATGCTAACACACTCTCCTTGTTCTTTCAGGGCCCACTGAAGTCCTCTTCGTCAAGCAACTAAAGTGATGTATGACCTCAGGTCAACAGCCTGCTATCATTTCATAGCAGAGCTTGTCTATTTATCTACAGCGAGAGGTGAAATATAACCTAGGATACGATGGCAATGGTGATCCCCAGGCCATAAGAGCAGCAGCCAAATCTACGTGGTACTTTGCTGCTCTGAGTGTACAACCGGTAACATGAATGCCGCACTTGGCTCCCTGTGAATCCTCTTCTTAGGTCAATGTTTTTTCCACAGCAGTTCAAATATTTCTCTTTGTGTCTCTAACAGATGCATGGTGAAAGTTCTCCAAGATGTTCTGTACAGAGGCTCCTTTAAATTGCAGGGCATGTTTTTCCTCACCACAACACAACCAATAATCAGTCATGGTAGGAAGAAGGAACCAGGAAAGAGAAGTTGAGTTGAGAGGTTTTTTTTAATGCAAGATGAGTGAGAGTAACTAAAGCTGAGAGAGGCAAGATTACTAAATTTCAGGTGCAGGAGAAAGGAAATTACACTGAGGTTCTCTTAAGATCTATTGGGACATGATTCTGCAGCTAGTATTATGAATAGAGAAAACAGCTTAGAAGAAGAGAAGAGGAAGGGAAGGTAGAGATAAGAGATAATGGAAGTAGGAAGATGCATGGGGGAGCCTTGCAAGAGTAGCTGGAGGAAGAGGTTGGGCAAAAAGCACATGAAGGAAACAGAAGCTGAGAGGCAAGACAAAAAAAAAAGCAACAACAAAAGCAAAAGCAACACTGGGAATTGGTGAGAGGAAGGTGACTAAATGCGAGGAAAAGAATCTAAAAGAAGCTAACTGAGAGAAAAAGTAATGGAAGAAATAGAAGAAAAGAAGAAAACAGGAAAGAATAGAGATGTAATACTAGATGCTACTCCTGACATCACCAAAAAAAAAAAAATGGCATCTCATTTAAAGATGGGCTTGAAATTTGTTTTATTAGAAGTGAGGTCCTGGATAATGGAGCAAGTCAGAGCTAGCCATCAGTTTTGGAGACACGGGCTGTACCAACCCTTCATGAAACAGAATAAAAAATTGCTGTGTCCAACAGCACCATCAAGTGGTGACGGGAAGAAGATGCTGAAGCAGCCAAGCAGTTCTCATTAGGTGCAGTAAGTTTGCTAACGGCAGACGACACAGAACAATTTATTTCCATGCAGCATCCTTCACACGGAGAATCCTGCAGCTCATTAGAGAGGGAAATAAAAAGATGGATAAAGGTCTACATAGCCAGCTAAGTTATTTCACGAGCTACATGGACAGGGTTTTCTGACTGAAGGTATAGAGGTGGAGGAAATGGAGTGCCTGTGTGAGGAAACAGAAGGGGCAATGATGGAATAGGGTAGCAGGTTTAGCAGGGATGGAGAGGTCAGCAGATCTCGTGTAGTAGGAGATCCCTTTGCAGAGGGTTTGAGGAAGTCAGAGAAGTAACTCACAGCTAAATTCCCTTTGGAATTATTTCTCCCTAACATTAATCAGCCTCCCCTCCAGCTGCAATATCCCTGACTGCTGGTGCGGTGCCTGGCATGGCTTCAGAGAGAATATCACAAGAGGTAATTGCGATCAGGTCAGAGTGATGAGTCGATGATGATGGATTTTAGCAGAGGGCTGGATGTGACAAAAGCACTTCTGTAAGAGTGCCTGGGTTGCAGGATCATGAACATGACAGAGGAGATGATACTAAGTAAATAATCACTAAGGTAAATGTGAGATCTCAGTAAAGATTAGTGCTAAAAGAAGCACTAATTGTCCTTCATGTTTATCTGCTAGTTTTCACCCTTAAATCTCACAGTATTTTAAAGAGGCAGTTCAGCATCACGTTCTTTGTTTTACATCCTGGGAAACAGACATTTTAAAAAAAAAAAAAAGTCCTTTGCCCAAGAAACATAATGGAGAACATAACCTCAGTGCCTTGGGTTTCTGGTGAGCACCCTGTGTAGCTGTCCGTACGGTCCCAACACAAGGAGGGGGAAGAACATTATACCCAGGCTTGGACAGTTCCTAGTTCCTAATGTGAAGGTCTAAGAGTCAGGAAGTTCTGGCAGAGCTGAAATTTGCCGGAGTCCAGACAGACAAACAAACAACTGAAAGAGCAAGTGGAAGGAGATGTGAGACCAGAACGTGGTTCACACAGGAGCCAACACTGGCAGGGAAAAACAGAGAAGCGCTGACGCCGAGACTTGTCTGAAACGCAGGGAGAAGAGGAGAGCAGCAGTGAAAGAGCAGCAGCTGGAGAGGCACAGTTCACACCAGGAGGTAAGTGAGAGAGAGCACCCGAGAAAGACTGTCTTATCAGTAGCACTGAGAACCACGGGGAGGTCACAGAAAATGAGGAGAAAAAAAGGAGAAGGTTTTCTTCTCGCAAGAGAAAAGAGGGGAGACGGACAGTTCTGTAACTGAGGCAAATTCTCTTTGTTACAAGCAACTGATTTCTGCTGGGCAAGATCTAACTCGTATCACCAAAACCAGCTATCTCTGTCAAATAGGAATTCAGAGAAGGACTCTGCCACTTCGCCTCAACATTGGCTGAGGCTTAAATCCACGGTTGTGGGGTTTGCTTTTGTTTTCTTTGGTTTTTGTTTGTTTGTTTGTTTGTTTGTTTTGGGTTGTTGTTTTTGTTTTTATTTTTACTTTATTTTTCCTCCCTTCAGATCCCTACCATTTTGATAGGTTTCTTCCTAGATCCTGCCTTCAGATCCTACTTTGACAAGGAACGATCAAAGCCCTAGAGCAGGGCAGCTTTGCCGTCCCCACCTATCTCAGCCATACAGGAGTACTGCAACCCGTGATGATGCAGACTTCTCTAATGCACTGTGGCGTGCCCTGGTATCTGTGGGTCTTACTAACTAGAAAGCTCTTCCAGTTCACAGCTGCTTCAGAGTAGTGCTGTGGTCCAAAAGCGAGAAAAAAAATAAAGGTTTCTAGCAAGTGCTTGAACACAGCAGGAAAAGGAGGGGGGGAAATCCTTTCACCAGTGGGCTTTAGAAACTACTAAAATGCAGTAATAAACTAGTAAATATTTCCTCAATTCGGACTCCAGAGTTTCAACTTCCCATCAGAAAAATTTCTGCCTCTTCCCATCATATCTATTCCACACAGTACCAGTAATCCTCCTTTCTCTCCTCTTTTATTGGGGTGATTAATAATTAATTATTATTAAAAGAAAAAGACCGAGGCCAGCTTTCAGTTTTGCAACCCAAAGACTAAAACCACCTCTAATTATAATCCTAGTCACTTTTCATCTTGCTAGCCAAAGCTTGGGTTTAAGCCAAAAAGAAAAGTTAGATACAGTCAGGAGCAAATGAACAAAGCAAATGAAATGAGGAGGGAAGTGAAAATACAGCACATTCTCATGAGCATTAGAGGGAGCTCATATTAGGCAAGGTAGAAAAGAAAGATCTGAGTTTATGGACCTGCTTTTGCAAGCTCACTTGAGTAACTGTAGCAGAACTGACTGCTTCTGACTTCTGCTAATACCCCATGCTGAATATTAATAATAAACATAATGAAATATGTATATAGTGTGATAGGAATAAAAACGTGCATGTAGCACCACAGATTTATAATACTGCTTTACATACACGTTCAGACAGCTGAGTAGCTGTGATGAACACAGAGCCTGCTACAAGGAATAGGAAAGAGCTGCCTGCTCTAGATCCATGTTCACACCATTTTTTTCTTATGTCAGCAGCCCAGATGTTAGGCCCTTTTTAGATTCTCATTCCCAGTGTGGATATGCTGTTTGGACAACCTTGACAGCTTTGCCTGTGCAGTTGCTCCAGGACCGGGAAGCATTCCACACTGAGGAAAAGCAGGAGCCACCGAGCAGAGCTCCTAGTGCTCAGTGACCCTATCCCAAGAGAGGTTTTACCTTCAACAGATCAATAAATTATAACGACTTAAGTATCCCTCAAGTGAAATTCTATGACCTATCTCCACTTCTGCCCTACTACTGAGCACTTGTTTAGCCTCTATGCTCCCATGGATCAGCAGTGGGCAGTTAGTTCCCGTAAGAGACATTTCCCCAATTCTGAGCCCTAAAATTCACAGGCACATATGATAATCATCGTTAGAGAAGCAGAAGTCTGAAAAGAGACCAGAGTTTGAAAAGTCAAGAGGCCATAGAAGCCATCTTCTTTCTTGGTCTCCAGCAAGGATAATCTTGCATCTTGTGCAGAAGAACCTGTGCCTCATGCGCATTAGACCTTGCAATATCATGCCTATCATACCAAGTATCTCCACAGTTTGAATATGACCACTGTTGGACAGCTCTCTGCAACAGCAGCTACTTTATCAGGGAAATAAGGATTTTGAGTGCTGCTAGAAGAGAACAAGAGACCAGCCAGAATGCTAATGCACTTAGCTGATGAAAACCTCCTTCCCACAATGCTTCTTTCTCATACAGATGCTTCCTAACCCTTCTTGCTTCCCATACTAATCTTTTTTGTTTCTTGCAATCATGTTTGTATGAAATCTTTCTGCACACTGCCTTGTTATCTGTAACATTACTTCTTCCACTAAAGGCAAAGAAAAGGTATCTGGTGTTAAATCAGACCAAATGGGTAAAACAAGCAGAATAAAAAGTCATACTTTAATTTGCTGACTGGAAAAGAGCCATAGTTTGTAAGCATTGTGAGCTGAGTGACTTCCACCTTCTTAGGGGAAACTCTTAGTAGCAGATGCCTGTAGCCATGGTGTATTGGATGACTCCGGACAGGAGCAGCTGTGAGTTCTGCCACAACCCTGCTGGAAGTAGCATGACAAGTCACTGCTCTCTGTGGGCCTCAGTTTCTCTCTCATCTGATCTTATGATTTCCCAAGGAAAATATGGCTTCAAGATGCAGAGACAAGAATTGCTATACAAAGGCTATACAGAACCTGTAGAATAGCGCTGATGGCAATGATCATGGTAATAACATAACGCTGACAAACTATTTAAAAATGTATTTACAAACACCACTACCATCCTTTAACATGTTTGTGACATCCCTTGCCCCATAGAGTGAACCTCTATCATCAGAGAGGCTTTCTCCAGTAGTCTGATGTGAACTACCAAGCTGCTTCTGCTAGATAGACTCCCTCTGGTACTTAAAGCTCTGGAAATTATTTAAAGTGCTTGCAAGTAAATCCTTTGTGCCTATCAAGCAGTTCCCCAGAGACAATAGGAATAGGGGAAAACTCTTCCTGTGGAGACTCTGACAGTGATCTTGAGAAAGCACCACGGGAAGGAAACAACTCCTCACCTAAACACAGCTAGAGTTGTCTCTCTTCATTTTCTCCTCTGATCTTCAGCCCATTTTCTTGCTGTCTCTCCAAAGAGTTGTCAGCAGAGGTAGCAGACAAGGGAGACATGGCTTCTTAACTAAATGTGTCTACAGACCTGGCCAACACAGCACTCCTACAGATCCATTTTGTTCTGAACAACCCCTAGGTGATTTACACCAAAGGGATATGGTACCATCCCCCAAAGCTTTTAAATGACTAGAGTTCAAAGAATACCAGTAGCTGTCCAAATGCATGATTAAGATGTCAGACAGGACATTCTGCCATGTCCAGTTAGTCAAGGAAAAGTGATCCCACTGTTGAATGCCCTCCATGAGAAGATACTGCCCATCCCATCCTGACACATTTGGGACTTGCTGATTTAACTCTTTAAGCTTAACTAGCTTATATAGGATGATTCAGAGGGGAGCAATGACACAGAAAACACTACTGGAAAGTCTGAGAGGGATGGATGGCCTCACCAGCTGTAGGGGCTAGTGACCAGCAACTGCAGTATCTTCTACTGACTCCACTCCACATAAGCATGCATTGCTTGGCACCCTCAGCACAATCCAGCTGCAAAATAAAATGTGAATTCACTGAAGAAAGTTCCACATCTGTAACTTGATCACTTCACATTGAGTCTGTCATCATGAGTAATTTGAACCGATTTTTTAAAATTGCTTTAGAAACCTTTGAATTCACTAGATGCAAGTCCCTCCCCTTGTGCAGGAATATCCTCTAATGGGAATATCACCCCAGGAGTGCAAGGAGTGAAAAGCAATTAAGAAAAAGGGAGGTGGGGGGCGGATAGTTGAGGGAAGAAGCTCTTCATTCAGCTGGTACAAGTTTCTTGTGCATGTGAGGTGATACAAAAAACAATCCTCATTCTTAATTAGTAAAGATGAAGTCAAACTACATGAGCAGGTGAGTTTGGTATCTAAGCTGGTAGGATCAGACAAGTTCAATAGAAAATCTATGCACACAGCATATACCCAGCGGGATACACACAGAACCAACGGAACACAAGATGGAAGAATTTCCATCATCAAAGCTGAACATCACACACCGGCCGCAGGCAGCCGGAGGGCAGGACACAGTTGCTAAGCAACTCTTTGGTGGGTTGGATGTCGCATACACTCGCAACCCCAACAAAGCCAAGAGCATAGAGGATATTTTGCACTGGGATTTCAATGGGAAGGAACTAATGACGTGGTCGTTTTCTTATAATTTTTTTGGCACCTTCTGTGTTGCCGTTCAAGCAATTCCAAGAACTCCCCCTACTGATAGTCCGCTTTCAGCTGATGTTTGGCCATCACGAGCTGGAAGAGGCATTTGAGTGGAAAAGTTGCCCATGACATTAGCACCAAACAAGTATGTAACATTCCTATTGGTACAAACAACAAGGTGCTTTAGCCTGGTGCTTCCTGAACGAAGCCAATTCCTCATGCCAATTTTCAAACAGGTATGGTCACATGCATGAGTTTTTAGTGCTGTTCCCGTTTAAGTCATGGAAAATTTTCCTTTTACAGCATTACCTCTGGGCTACACCAACACATGTCAGAGTAAAAGGTATCCTGGGGTACATTAGGAAGAGTGTTGCCAGCAGGATAGGTGATCCTCCCCCTTGACTCAGCCCTGATGAGGCCACATCTGGAGTGCTGGGTATAGTACAAGAGGAATGCAGAGTTACTGGGGAGTCATGATTAGGGGACAGGAATATCTCTCTTATGAGGATGAGAGCTGGGCCTGTTTAGCCTAAAGAAGAGAAGGCTGAGAGGGGATCTTATCAGTGTGTATAAATATCATAAAGGACAGCGTCAAGAGGATGGGATTGGACTCTTTACAGTGGTGGCCAGTGATAGGACAAGAGGCAATGGGCACAAAAGGAAACACACGAAGCCTGAATTTGAGG
>VZSV01000025.1:204396-240455 GCA_013398735.1 Nothocercus julius | reverse complement strand
TCCTCTCCTCTCCTCTCCTCTCTTTTCTGTGATTTTGGGCACCCAGCTACATACCAGAAACCACAATGACTTCTCTGATTATGGCATCTAAATTCAAGGACTGATGTGAATCTCAGACTGTCTAGAATACAGAGCTTCAGATACAGATCCATCTAGGCAAGGGAGAGCAATAGTCATCTTGGAAGAAAATTCAGAGCACTGAGACATGTGATTTCCATTGACGGTATTACAAACCAGTCTTTGGTAGTTTTGGAAAACAAGATTTTTTTTTTTTTTTTTAACCATTACCCATCATGTTTTCTAATTTGGATACCACAGTAACAGACAATTCTGTCCTTTTAAACATTATAATGGTTGTAACAGTTACCTGAATGCAGATATATGCTTCAACCAGTGTGGCCAGAAATTAAAGCTACCTGAAAGCACAAGCCAATGCTAAGAAAGTGGCATGGCAGCAATCTTCCAAGAACATTTGCTTCCTTCTCCACCTGGAGGGAATGGTGAGGCCCTAGAACAGGAGATATAAGGCAGCCTCAACAGGCAAAGCAGAAGAGCTGCTGCTCCTGCTTCTCTCCATCTTTGAGACTACTCATTGCAGCTGGTTTTCCTAGGTTAACTAGGTGATCGCTAAATGATGGGAGAGGTTTCCTGTGTGAGCCTTTCCTAGGAGAAATTCTGATGTTTCCATATTTTGCTTGGATATGTAAAAGAACTTCTATGACATGAAGCAATAGTACTGTCTTCTTATTATTTGGTTGACAGAAACATAGTGGCTTCACCAGTTTGGATTCATTGCAGAGGTCTTTGAGGCTATCCCAGGGGATTTGCAGGCAGAACTAAGAGGCTAGAGCTATAAATCTATTCACTGTTTATTCATATGGTGGTATCGGGTATAATGATGTATTTTATTGTTAAGCTGTGCATTCCCCCTATGTTTTTCGCCCTTGAGCAGATTAACTGCAGCTTCCAAAATACTGTCCAGCAGGGACATGCATGTTATACTGTTTTCACTTTGCTTGCCTCCCATATAAAAGAACAGCTGTGAATGTCAGCTGAGGTTGATTTCTCTTGCACAATGGTCTATCATTTTTGTAAAAATAAATAAATAAGTGACAAATCATTCTTTTCTTTCATGGATATAAACACTTTGGGTCAACCTCAAAGTGACTGAAATGATATTGCATTTTACCTCTGGTTGATAAGTAGTTGTAATTCACAGGCCAATAGAACAGGGTAGATAGAAAAACAACTACCCGGTAGAATTAAGATAAAGAACCTCCCATTCTCACTTTGTCTTGCACCTTTCACTGAGCTGCCTTTGCTCCTGCATCATTTATTTCCTGACTGTATGGTCCTGTAAGTTACACTAAGTTGCTGCCAGGTAACATACAGCATCATTTATATCATCTTTGAGCAGTGCCCAATTATACTGAGCAAGATGTTGGAATCATTGGTTGAATCCCAACCACCCAATCAAAGAAACTTCTTCAGTAAAAGCTGGAACCACATTAAGTCTTTATACAAGGCTGCAGAAATCATCAGAACAACTGATGGAGATTATTGGTCTAGATGAATTACTTTTATAAACTGCCACCCACATACAGCTCTCCCTTAATAATAAAAGGTTGACTGTTGTAGAAAACACTCTGAACCTCTTACCTTATTCTCTGTGCTGCAATCTTAGACTTCTCTAAGCTATCTCCAGCTGGCTACATAGTGCTGTACAGTTACTACAAGAGAAAGCTGTGTTAGCAAGATGCATTTTTTCCAGTCAAAAGAAAACTTGATTAGCACTAGCTCAAGTACAAGCTATGCTAGGTTTGAAGAGCAAGGATTTCTAAAACCTATACTGCATTCCAGTTCCATTTGTTTGGTTTTTATCTCTTCTCTCAGCCTCTGTTCAAGTGTGGCTTCAGGTATGTTGTTTCCTGTTTTTATCCCCCCATTTATCTACCTGCAGTATGGAGTACTGTAGGACCTCACTAAACCAAGCACTTGAGGGCCACATAAGTACCATGACTTGAAGATACACATGTAATTGCCATGTTACAGTTGCTATTTTATGTATCTACTCTTTAGAATTGCTGCTGAGCTTGTTCCACTGAAACTGAGTATTTTTACATCCAACAAAAAGAGTGGAAAAAAAACTGTCAAGTATATAAATCCTCTCAAATATGTGGGCAATGGCAGCACTATGTTAACATATGGTAAGAGCCATTTGGGTTCCTAAGTTCTGGAAGAGTAAGATTATACTCCTCTGGATTAATACCTGCTGTAATATTTTCCCTCCTATAAGTCACTGTGAAGATAAATTGCCAATTGTAAAAAGCCCATTGAAAATATAGAACTCCCCATTCACACTGGTGCCAAGTATTAATAACCACTTTCTTCCCTGGAAACCTATAGACCACACAAGCTCTAATTCACTATATCCTTCACCTTAACAGACTTGAGTCAAAAGAGATATTTTTAAGACTTCCTCACAACACACAAATGACAAGATAGCCATAAAGGCTATTTACAATGTAGGTACAGTACTGCCCATTTTCTAAGCATGTAGTTTCAAGCCTGTGGTCTGTGAACTTCTACAGTCTTGGCCTACTTCTGTCTCTGATGTTCATTACAACAGTTTGTCCATGGGAAATTTCTAGAGATGCCTGCACTTTCTCTTCAAAAGTATAGGGGATCAGTAAATTGGAATGTGATGAAAAAAACTGCATAAAAAACATTTTTAAGACTAAATATAGCCATGAGGAGACTGGGGAGAATGTATATCTAACCACTCCAGCTTCGCATGATCCCAAGCACTCCTACAGCTCCAGATATTGCTATCAGTAAGGACTAAGTCCCCATCAGCTCTGTCCATCCCCTTCCCTCCTGTAAATCCACAGCTGATTAAAAAAATTAATTAACTGTCAAACCCTCTTTTGCTCTCCGTCAATTAAATCTGTTTTATGTCCATTTTATCTATCCATCCAGATGCTTTAATTAGTCTCCGTGATTGCTATTCATCAGTACTTCCTAAGAGTAAAACACATCAGCAATCTTCTCCCTTTCCCTCTGTGCAATTTGTGCAACACCTCACCTCATGGGGCTCTGAGCCCACCTTGGGTTTGGGGCTGAACTAGAATGCAAAGAACAGTAATGATTAGTATAATGAAACTGTCTGCCCATTTGCAGTTACAGTGTTAATACCGTGTCTTCATAATCTGCAGTGCAACAATTCAGTTGCGCCATTTGTGTCTTCTGATTCCCTAATGCAACCACTTAGTACCACAGGGATTGGATGTGCACATTATCTTCTGTTTATAAATTTTTAGTGGATTTATAAACATTGTATGGCCTCACTGTGCAACCTCATGATCTTTCTGAACCAAAAAAAAAGTTTTTTAAGTTAATAATAAATGATAAAACTTGGGGAAAAAATGAATCAGGCTTCATTAAATGATAAAATCCATCAGAAGCCGAGGGCAAGGACAGGGGCAGGGACTCAGTTAATTTGTGAGACTAACATAATTTTGAATTGTTAGAAAGATATAGCGGTGGAAAATTGTAATACAATTTTAGTTTGAAGGTCGTTCCAAGGAGAGAAGGCCAAGTAACTATCTGACCTTCTCCAGAAAGGAGAGAGAGAATATATCCTGTTAGGACAGCAAAATTCAAAGATATTTATGACTTGAGTTGTAACGATTAAGAAATCAAGCAGTTCAAATAATGTAGCTGCCGTCACTCCCATTGCAAGAGAGTACTCCTTGTAGGTCTTACAGCTGTAAGGAAATGTAGGCAGCAGGCCCAGAAAAACCCTTGAAGCTCCCACCTAGAATTGCCATATTGCAACTTCAAGCCTGAGATTTTAATTCCACAGCTGTAAAAATATTCATATAATGGTTTTCCAGTAACTTCACCTCTATCCCATGTATCCATGACAATACCTTAGATCAGTTCCCTATCGTTTACATCCTGCTTATCATCATTTTGCTGTCAGAATCATTAAGGCTGGAAGGGACCTCTAGAGATCATCTAGTCCAACCCCCCTGCACACACAGGGTCACCTACAGCAGGTGGCTCAGGATTGCGTCCAAGCGGGTTTTGCAGAGAAGGAGACTCCACAGCCTCTCTGGGCAGCCTGTGCCAGGGCTCTGGCACCCTCACTGTTAAGAATTTTTTCCTTAAGTTCCTGTGGAACTTTTGGTGTTTCAGTTTGTGGCCATTTCCTCTAGTCCTATCAGTGGCCACCACTGAGGAGAGGCCGCCCCATCCTCCTCACTGCCTCCCTTGAGGTCCTGATAGACACTGATCAGGTCTCCTCTCAGCCTTCTCTTCTCCAGGCTGAACAGGCCCAGCTCTCTCAGCCTTTCCTCACAGGGCAGATGTTCCAGGCCCCGGATCATCCTCGTAGCCCTGCGCTGGACTCTCTCCAGCAGCTCCACATCCCCCTTGAACTGGGGAGCCCAGAACTGGACACAGTACTCCAGGTGCGGCCTCACCAGGGCTGAGTAGAGGGGAAGGATCCCCTCCCTCGACCTGCTGCAGACGCTCCTCCTAATGCACCCCAGGATCCCCTTGGCCTTCTTGGCCACGAGGGCACTGCTGCCTCATGGGCAACTTGTCACCCACCATGACGCCCAGGTCCTCTCTGCAGAGCTGCTCTCCAGCAGGTCGGTCCCCAGCCTGTACTGGTGTCTGGGGTTATTCCTCCCCAAGTGTAGAACCAGAGATTGGAAAGCCGGCAGAAGCAGCTGTGCGCTTCTATGGGCTTCCCACACTACACAGACTTGAATTTCGGTCAATAATACCTGAAGTGAAGGGAATTGTACTCTCCTCTACTCTCCTCCTCCATGTGCAAGGAAATGTCATCAACTTAAACAATATGAGGGCATGCTACAGATTCTCTTTTAAAAAGACACTCAAGCTCAAAAGAGACCACAGATGAAGGTGAAGCAAGCAATCTCTTCAGTAAACTACTCCCATAAAGAATGTGTTACCATTGTAAAAAGTTAATTTTTTTTTACTTTGATATTCAGCTTTTATCAAAAAATCAAAATATATTCACTTTGAACTGATAAGTGTGGTGCTGGCAGACTAATCCTCTTCTTTTGTATTGAAGCTTTGTGTTCCTTGTCTCAGTGGGGCTGAGAACTTTTTATTTCTTAGCTGAAATTTTTTAAAACAGGATAATCTTTCATCAGAAAATGGTAATCTGAAATAATTCAGTTGTGTAGTATCTGCATGTATTTATTGGCTGTATAAAAAGAATCAAAGTTATCAAAACACTGTTATCTATAAATATATATTTCACAAAATATTTCAGATATGCTTAAAATATTTATGTTGCAATGAAACTAAAAATACTTAATGTGTATAACAAAATAAGCCAGTAAACCAACTTGGTTTTTCATCCCAGTTTGTGACAAAATAAAATTTTGAAATGTCAAAACTGCCTTCAGGACAGAATTTCCATTTCAGTTAGTAGCTGTCATTACAGCCCTCAATAGCTGCAGACTGTACTGCTCTGATGTCTCCAGGTCGGGTGCTTTTGATTCTAACTTCTTGTTTCTTATCTATTAATCCCACTTTCACATGAGGAAGAACTCACGCATGAAGACCAAACGTCAAAAAAGACTGTTATTCAGCAGATGGAGAAAAACTTTCTTTAACTTGAACTATTTTCACACATACTATATGCACTGCATATAGGAGTAGAAAGTTACCAAACCCAGATACTAACGCACTTTAACAATTTATTGTCATCTCTGGTCTCCCACCATAAATGCCTGGGTAGTCTTTCCCTGTTTAGTCCATATCAGGTTTGCCAAAAAGTGATTACACATATAGCTATGCCAACAGAGGGTGGTAATTTCTGGTGATGAACAGTCAAGATCACTAACTTCTTCATCCCAGATTGACAGCTACTTTGATTAAACTCTTAAGATCTAGTAAATTCTATGCTGAGAAGTGGGAACGAAGTGTGTAAAAAATGCAAGAATGTAGAGGTTGGACTGTATATGTATTGAGCTGTTCATATAAACCAAGGCTTTCCCACACTGAAAAAGTCGTCACATCTGAAAATGCACAAAGAAATAATTACTTCAACGTACAGCTGAGTAAAACCATATTCCAAACATGTGTAATACCTGAGTATAACCCAGACATCTTTCTGCAAGGGTTTTCATATCCCAATTCCAGTCCTTTGGAGATCCGTGAGATATATTTATGCTTCTCATAAAAATAATCAAGAGAAAGAGACATTTGTGTTAGTTTGCCACACTGGGGTCCTCAATCTTAGGAAATTTTGTAGGGATTTGAAAACAGAAAAAGATTGAAAACCACTGTTCTCTATAAACTCCCCAAGAATCCATATGGTGTAGATATTAAATACCTCCATATATTATTTGCATACTCTGCAGATGTTTTCATGTGGTGATTATGTAGAATAACACTGCCTTGAATCTGTAAAATATTGATTTTATTTATATACAATACCATTCTTCACATTTTATATTTTCTCATAAGGCACCTTTATATATTGTATTGGTGGGAAACTATCAAAACAGCTTTGAAAACAGCAAACACTTAATTACAGGTCAATTCTTCTGCCAATTCACTTTCATGTTTATCTGGGGAGGGAATCTTGGCTTAGGTGGTGTCAGAGTGAATTTCCTTCACTCATTTGAGTGGTACCAGAGTTTCAGTCAGTGTGTTACAGCATTTTTATTGAATCTCTGACAAAGTAATTTCTAGCTTTCCTTTTGGAAACTGTTTAATAACTGAATGAACTTCACTGTAAGGACTTTCTCATTCTTATTTCTTCCCATCACTGCTACCTCTGCCGAACACACATTAACTAATTCTTTTCCACTTGATGTTTACACACTTCAAATATTCATAGACAGCTACATTTCTCTACACGCCCATCACTGCCAGAGGCATTAACTTTTGGTTTTGCCAAGCTGAATGCTCATTTGTTTTTGTACCAAGTCTCTAATCTCTCTAAATATCTTTGCATTATTACTATTTAATTTCTGTTAAGTACTGACAGTATGCCAGGTGCTTTCAGTGTGCCAGATGCTGCACAAAATGGGAAGGCAGAGTTCCTTTCCTGTGGAGCAAACAGGCTGAAATACAGCAAAAATAGGACAAAATGTCCTCAGAACTCAGAGCATGTGGTTAAGCTTAGAATATGGGTGGAGTGGTGAGACTAGGTTGAGGGATAAAAATAGGCATTTTCTGTGCTCCTAGAAAAAAAAGAGTGGGCTTCCTAATTAATATAAAAAGATGTAGGGGCTGGTTGACTTTTTCTTGTATTTCTGCGAAGAAAGGTGGCACAAAACTGAGAAGATGGAGCAGAGGACCAGGTCAGTGTAGGGTATAATACATAAGCAAAAGCAGTACCTGCACCAAAAGAGGGCCTGTGCTGGAAGAAGATGGATTCATCAAAGGCAGTGGCAATGTAGACACAGACTACTTTAAGTCACCAGACATCTTTTTTTCTGCCCATTCTATTGATCTACCAAGGAAGTGCTCATTCTCATCTCCCTCAAATCCCACCCCCTCCCCCCCAAAAAAAAAAAAAAAAATTAGTTTTTACAGCAGGACTTCCTTTTCAAGGCTGTGAACAATAAAAACCTCAAAGGAACCTGCGACCTTTTAATCATGTTAGCCTAAATGACTGATGGTATCACTTGTGTAATGTCTGTATACTTTCTACAAGATAGATCTTGGTTCTTTATTCTAGAAAGAAAGCACACTAAAGGGAATTGGAGCTTTCCCAAGGAGAACAGGCTAGAGACTGCCTCAACTTACTTTCTGCAATCTGAGAAGGAGTGGCTAAAGACAGAAAAAGCATGGACCAAAACATCCTCCTTCATGAGCCTGTCAGCAGCTCCTAGAAGTACCAACACAGATCTGCCCTGTTACCAGGACATGGTGCACATCATTTTCAACACACACAAACACACACAGAAGTAATACTCACTCGTGGCTGGTTACAGAAATTCTCATGCCTGTTTTTCAGACAACCCAGTCCTATCACCCTGGGCTTCTATCCCAAAGCAATGTACTCTGCTTTCTCAAGCTTTAGTGAGGAGACCTGAAAAGCTGACTGCTGCTGGTGCCCCTTATTAACTATGTCCTCAACACATATGCACCTTCTCCAAAGAAGGAAGCTTTCCTAATAATCACAGAATCACAGAATAGTTGAGGTTGGAAGGCACCTCTACAGGTCATCTAGTCCAATCCCCCTGCTCAAGCAGGGTCACCTAGAGCGCGTTGCACCGGATCACATCCAGGCAGGTTTTGAATATCTCCAATAATGCTTCAGACTTCTCAGTTCTGCGATTATCATGACATCTCAAATCTTGCTTCCCAGTTCCTGGTGGAAACAAGGGATGTACTGAACATAAAGCATGATCTGGGGGGGTCTCTGTCCTCTTCCTTCTCTTTCCTCTCTTCCCAGTTCACTCTGATGGGGGAAAGAAGGACAGAACAGGACCCATCAGAGAAGGGAAGGAAAACATGAAACACTAAAGTTATATTTGTTCAAGTCTTTACCAATCTTTTGAGACTGTAAAAATCACCTTGAACTTTATCACACACGCATAGATACCAGACCAATGGCCCCCAAGAAAATAGAATAATACATATAGTAATGCACAGACATAGAAACGAGTTAGGACTCATATCCAGAGCAGAAGCATCTCTGACTATGTGAAAGGCAGAGAAATAGTCACTGCCATTCTATTCCTCACAGAAACAGCACTTTGCAAAGAGCACACGCTCCTTTCAAACACTGCTGTTCCTTCCCTCCCAGAAACCTACAGGCAAGGAGATAAACTAGTTGTAAATAGCAGTTTCACACCAATTAGCTCCATGCTCCGCAAACAGCATTGCAGACTCAATTTGGCATTTTAAGGGCTTGTTATTTTAAAGTATACATATCTATTTCCACATAATTGATCTGTTCTACTTTTAAGAGACCTTTGGGAAGATATGTAGGCAATTTATTGCAGAAATAAGAGGAGGGACAGTGGGAGTTAACCTCAGAATAGTCATGTTTACACAAGGTGTTTTGTTTTGTTTATTTTTTTGATTGTTTGCTTGTTTGTTTGTTTTTATTCAGTCCTGGCTTGTGGAATAAGACCAGAGTATGCACTGTTCGGCATTGTGTCCCCTCCTCCCGGGCATTCTGGTTTTACCTAGAAGAAAATACAGACAACAAGAAAATATGAGAGCCAGCCTTGCAGTTACAACAGAGCCAAGATATACAAAGAGAATTCTCTGCCCCACAGTGTGGACACAGCCATTTGGGCACAATTTCTAGAGCTGGATGTCATAGAGTTCAAACTTAACTGCTTAAAACCATGATCACACAGGTATAACCTAATTTAGGCACCATCTGGCTATAACCACATGGCACACTGGGTCAAGATGAGAAAGCTGGCATATATGTGGAGTACTGGAGTGTCTCAGAGAATGCCAAGTTCTGTGTTTTCAAAAATCTCTCAGTGTCCTGAAGATAACATACACCAGACAGAAGCAGAAGAGACAGGCCAGAGAACTGTGACTCTGCAGTCATCTGTCATTGAAATGCAGGTATTAAGGGCAACCAGAATTTCTCTGACATCCTGCAGAATGCAGGGCATGGCCTCAGCCAATAGTTCCTGCATCATGCTCATAACTTCTGGCTCGTATTGAGCAGCCCCCTTTGAAGGTTGTCGGTACTGAATGGATGACTTCAAGTGCTGGTAATTTCCCCTGCCTTCTGAGGAAGTTCTTCTAACATTTAATTACTCTGCTGTGCCTTATTTCCACTCTGAGTTTCTCTAACTTCTATTTCCAGTTCCCAGAGCTCTTTACATCTTTGACTGCTAGATTAAAGAGCTGTCTTATATCAGACAAATTCTCCCCTTGTCGGTTTTATTCTGTGAAGAAGAATCTTCACTTTGATAAGCTAAATAGATAGAAATGTCAGCGCTTTCTCTGCAGATGAGAATTTGCCTATACCTGAATCTTGCAGTTCACTCTGCCTTTTCCAGGTTTTAGTGTCCGAACAACAGAACAGAAGATGTGGAATGAGCACCCAAAAATACATCTTATTGAGGGCTCTGCAGCAAGGAGAGATGTACCATATTCAGCTGTGCCAGGAACCATATGCAAGCATCACACCTTTAAACAGGGTGAGACCGAGAAACTGATAAGAAATTTCCCTGAAGAATGTGGGAAATTTCACCTATCAGGGATCTTGGCAAGGCCCACACAAAATCAGTTTATAGTCAGGATCCAGACAGGATCTGCCATTTGAAAAGCTCTACAATAATTCTTCTGCTCTAATCCAATTCCCTGAAATCACCAACATCACCTCACAAGAGGGCCACTGTGCTGTCAGAGGGTTGTTGTTAGAAGTTGCAACTGTGACTGTCTATCTACTGAGATGATACACCTCTCAAAACAGAAGGCATGGGGCAAACCTTCCATTTGTCACCCACTCTGATGGCCCTGGACATTGTCTCAAGTGCCCTTGTTCAATCTATTACTACCAGGGCCCCAAAGTCTTTCACTGAATGTGTTCTGCACTAGATAGCTTCCCTAGCCCATGTCTGCCTCATAGATTTTATTTTGAGGTGCCCGACTTCACAGGGTTGGTATGCATCTTGCTCACCAGTGCAAGCACATTGCTCCGTGGATTTGCCTCGTCCTGCCATTGGCTAACATGCCATCTGTGTCATGTATAAACTTTACAAGGAGTGATTTTACCATCTCTTCCCCAAAGAGACATCTATTTAATTATTATTTCCATTTTTTGTAGATGATGGGAACAAGTTGCACAAGTTTTAGAATAAAACAGCAGAGCAATGAACAGACCTTATAGGGAAAAGTTAAAAGCATGTGGGGGTGATAGAAAATAAAAACAAAAACACCAAAAAAGAAAAGCAAAAAATATGGACCTGTCATTGAAAGGAGATGCTGAAAGAAGTGATCACTGAGGATGGATCAAGGGAAGATGCTGTGTAAGTAAACCAGACTCAAAACATAAGCAGGTAGCATTCAATGTAGAGCCCTGAGAACAGCCTGGTTTTGATTCTTAGCGCAGTGAAGAGGTGCTGAACTGACTTAAGGAGACATCTGTATAATTAAGACATCTCTAGGCACCTTCTCAGATGTCATGACTCGTAGTCAGGGTGAGATAGCAGAACAACAAAGCAATACTGCAGGGACCATTAGCTTGTTCCTATTCCCCCATGCTAGTATCCAGAGCTTTTGTATTGTGCTAGAAAACTTCAAAAGCAAGAACACATGGACAAGAATGTGATTTTTTTTCCCCCACATTTTAAAATTATTCTGCTGTAGCATCTTGGTGAAAAGTTCTGTGGAGAGCCAAGCCAGGGATCCACACAGCTAATGCAGAGGAAATACATCCACTGGATAGGAGCTATTTAAATATTTGATGGCTAATATATTAAATGTTAATTGAATACTACAATGATTTTCTCCCCTGGACAGCACACAATTAACATTTAATTTTTTATAAAATATTTAAAGTTATGAAATATCCAAGGGCAACTGAAATGTCTCTTCTACAAAATCGTCTTGGGACAATGTGTTAAGGGGACAAAAGGTCAGGTTAGCCTTTTAAAGTCCTTTAACGATCTGTACGAGAGACATGGGAAAAGGCTTCAGGGTTGTCATGGTTCAAGGACATTCAGGGGATACAAGGGGACACATGGATGTCTGCTTCTGTCCAATTCAGGCTAAGTGACATCCAAAGGCCCCCCTAGCTGTTAAGAACCCTGGATGAAGACAGCAGTGGTGACTATCCATTCCTTATGGAAAAATGAGAGCTGTGCAAGAACTCACAAGCATGAGACCAAGCACTGTGTATCATTCAGTAGGGAAAGGGGATTCATATACAATCAGCCAAACATAGCTTGCAGGCTTCCTAAATAAAGAAGTGATTCCTATTGCTAACAAATTCGAATTCCTAGGGCTACAGAATATTCACCTTCTCAGGGTCCATAGTGTTTGGCTTATATTATCCTTAAAGGAAATGCACACCTTGTAAATGTTAATGCTGCTTATTTTCAATTCCTCCCTTTCCAAGGCTCAGACCTTTCATTGACTGCCTCATTTAAACTCCAAGCTTTAGGTTTCTAACAAAGGATTATCCTGGAGAAGAGAAGACCGGGGGGGATCTTACCAATATATACAAATACTTGAGGGGAGAATGTAAAGAGCATGGGGCCAAACTCTTCTCGGTGGTGGCCAGTGACAGGACAAGGGGTAATGGTTGCAAGTTGAAACATGGGGAGCTCCATCTCCATGTGAGGAAGAACTTCATTGCTGTGAGGGTGCCAGAGCCCTGGCACAGGCTGCCCAGAGAGGCTGTGGAGTCTCCTTCTCTGGAGATCTTCCAAACCCACCTGGATGCCACCCTGTGCCATGTGCTGTAGGTGCCCCTGCTTGAGCAGAGCGATTGGACTAGATGTTCTCTAGAGGTTCCTTCCAATCTCAAACATTCTGTGAGTCTGTGATTATTTCTACCTAGATGACTTTCAGCTTCCAGAAGCTCCTCTATTTCATTTGTTGTTTAGCAAGATTTGACTAACAGGAAGGAAGGAAGACAGGTTGAATTTATGACTCAAAAATGGTGCAAAAGAATCAGGTTTTACTGAGTGTAGGTCTCTGGCCTTCACGCTGAAGACTGGTCTCCTTCCTTCATGTTCCTCTGGTAAGGGCCATACTCAATCAGTCTCTTCTTGCTCTGTAAGTCTAGTGCTCTGGGAGGTCTTGGAGGATTTTTGGATAGATGTTTCCTAAAACTCCCAACTCCATTTCAGATGATGTCCAAGAGAAAAAGGCCCATTAAACACATTAGTGGTTTCGTGAGGAACTTTTCCATGTAAACCAGATTTTGTTTCTGCAGAATGATTCTGTCCCTTACTCCACTGATCTCTACCCTGCTTTTCTGCAGTCTCACAAGATTATTTAAGCATGAAAAGAGCAGAAATGAGACCCTCTCTACCAGAGTGTTGACAGTCAGAACTGGTATGCTTTTTCAGAGCTGGGCAGAGCAACATCATAATATTCTGGTTAGGAGAACATGTTGCAAGGCAGGAGTGAGGGTCATAGGAAGATCTAGGTTTGGAGAATCTAGGACATGAATTAAGTTTTTTTTTTTTCCTCACCCTGTTTCCTAATCAGATCTCCAATCACACATGGTCTTCTATCATGTCAGGTTCATGTTGTGCCTCCTCATTGCTGTTTCTTCTCCCTTGAAATGGATTTGCCCAAGCATGGCCTGTTCTCTTGATATGGTCGCTTCCACTTCTGCCACTTACCTGTCCACTGGTGGCGGGTTCCCATAACAGCACAGTACATCAGTGTCATACCTAATTACCATTCTCAGAGGAGTAAGCCCATTAACGAGCTGCACTGAAACCAGATCTGCATCCTAATTAGGGAACTGCCTTGGAGGATATTAATTAGGGGTGACACTTTCAGGGCAAGTTCTACTTTCCTTCTTCATATCCCATTTGAGACATAGCTGTGAAATGTGAGGACAATACAAATACAGACAAGATAGGGCATTACCCAGACAGCAATGCCAGAAGATGTGGGCATAAAATTTACAGCAATATGCCTTCTAGGACTTGCTACTGTCTCACAGAAAATTCTAGAAAGATCCTAACCACATTTTATCTATCATCATTTGTTTAAACTAAGAAAGATGTGGAGGAGAAACTTGTTCCTTTGTCTCCATAGAGGTAACCCTCCTGTTCCTTTCATCAATATTCCTCTACCTTTCATATAAAGGTCTTACAGATGTCCAGTAGCAAATGGTTGGGGCAAGGGCTCAGGAACAAAGCACTCTAATATTGTCTTGGCTTTGACATTAACTCATTCCTTGATTTCTCACTTACGTTTATTATCTTCAGTCTTATACAGCAAGATTCCTTCCTCACATATTCTGGACTACTGTGTGATTTCACAGCTCTGGACAGAAGACCATATTCCATCTTCTATAGCACCACCCTGCTCCTAAATGAAGCTTGAGCAGCCCATTAAAGAGCAGGTTGGTAACTTAAAAAAAATCACGGATTGCCAACTTTTATTGTTAAGGCTGGAGGTGAGAAATAAGCAGCGGGAGTGAGAACTCCAGAGAAGGTGAGGTCCTGTTTAGAAGTCTTCACCAATTTCTTCACTGGACAGCTTTATATATTGTGTTTGTAAGACTCTCACATTTTGTCAAGATATCAGTGGACAAATAATTTCATCTGCTAGCGAACTGCAGCTACCTTACTCTCCTCACTAAGGCATCCCTCACATTATTTCTGCCTGCCTAAAAAAACGAGGAGATAAGTACAACAGTTGCCAGACTGGATCATGTCTACAGGTTGTAGAATGCAGTATCCTGACTCCTGTTGCAATCAGCATCAGAAGCTGCAAAAGAAAGTGTGCAATTATGCAATTAACTACACGCCAATAGGGGAAATTTCTTCCTAAATCCTTCAGTTATTAATTGGCTGATGCCCTCAGGCATAAGGGTCTTATTCCTTTTTAGTTTGTCTAATTTAATTGTGGATACTTTTGCTTGCTGTGTAAACACCTCTTCATCTTTAGAGGAAAAGATGAGCTTTTGACCCCCAAGTTATCATGTCGCAGCGAGTTCCACAGCTTAATGATACTGTGTAAAATGTATATTTTTTTTTTTCTTAGAAACTATAAAATTCTCTTCCAGCTTCACGGTTTTCCTTTCATAATGCAGATTTCATGTCATTTAACACTCATATGGATTTCATTTCAGCTTCTTTCTTCAAAATCTCAGTGCTAACTGATGATTTGTAGGAGACACTTGTTTAAACTACTGGTGTCAGAGTAGTAGAAACAAATGATTAAAGAGGGGAGCCTGGCATTTTTTTCCACATGTGGTAAACTGGGAATAGTCTGTTATTTTCTGTTAGTGAACATTACTCTATGCCCCTTGATTTCTCTAATTGAAACAATAGCACAGAAGCACTTTTTTAGCGAGCAGCTGCTGAGGGATCCCACAGAATATTCTGATATTTCTCATCCTTTACCCTCCAGGTTGAGGTCACTCACCCAACATCAGGGAGCAACCATTGGACTACTCCGTAAGAAATATAAGACAGAACCTAAGGGTGACCACAGTGCACACAGTGTCCTCACCAACCAGGATGAATGCCCCACAGTATCCAAATAGGGCCAGAGTGGTGGTTAAAAAGAGGCTTTGCTAACAGTCTAATGACCGATAATCATGAAATGACTCAGGTCCAGAAGTTCCAGGAAGTCCAGTTATCAAGGCAACAGTGGAAGCCTGGCTCTGAGCCTAAAAGAAGCTCCAGGACCAATGGCAGGCAGTGTGCAGGTGGAGGGACCAAGTGAGTCTTACCTGGGCAGCGAAGGCCCATTGGTGCTCTCAGGGGCTTTGATTAGCAGCAAGTCTCATCTGTATGTAGCATCAGCAGCAGAAGACAAACTTTTCCACTGTTACGTGGAGGTTCTACAAATCACCAGAAGGCCAAGCAAGCTATTAAGGCATTATTATAAATTTATAGAAGATTCAGTGGGTGCAAGGATGGTGGGGCAACTGTTGTAAGAATTTGTAACGAGGAACACTTGTACTTTGAAGAGAGGTCAGTTGCATGACAGACAAGTCCTGTAGGAGCTCAGTTCATCTCAGACCAGCTCCTTTAAAGTATCTGCTACCTGCAGACAGAAACTTAGGCCTTAGAGTCAAAGGACATATTCCTAAGAGCTACTAAGGAACTTAGAGTAGGAATGTCCTACTCGAAGAGCAAGAATCATGCCTAGCAATATGCCTCCTGCCTCTGTCTGCCCTCTCAGCCATGGGTGCCTTAGAGGCCAGCCTTGCAAATAGCCGTGCCTCTCTTCCACGGTGCTAACTGTGAGCTTAGCCTTGGCACAGTGGAAGCATGCTTCCCGCCAGATGTGGGAGCTCATGAGACCATACCTGCCTGACATGATACCTTAACGCCAGGCACAGACTCTGAAGGAGTCGCATGGGTTGACTGTGAAGGAGCGGTACAGCCCAAAGCCAGGCAAAGTGCAATGCATTTGTGTTTCTTTGCACAGCTCTCTTTCACTGCAGAACGGGCATGGCCTATGAATGTCAGATCCTGGTGCCTATATCCCATGGGTACAATGTGTTCAAAGAAACATTGGTGGGGTCTATTTCCAGATTTATCAGTGTGATAGGCATAATTTCCCTGATAGTTTTCTTCCAAAACTCTGGCTTACCATCCTCCTGCCAGAGATAACATATTCTAGTAGTTTCTAAACATGCTTTGGAAAAGCACATTTTCTGCCTTTGGATTGTGCCAGATGGTGTTAAGTGATTAGTGGGTTTAATATAAGAAACTTCCCAAAGGAGAAACCTCCTAGCTCCCACTACAGGGTCTTCACCATCTCTCTGCTCCTTCCTTGCCCAAACTTCAAATTATGGTAGCTGACCCCCTGCTGCAAAACTGAGTCTTCTGCTACTCTATCAATACGCTCCAAACATTTTTCAGGAACAAAGTAGAAAGCATTTCCAGCAAATGCTTTTAATGGCACTTTGTTTGCCAAGAGATGCTGCCTCCTGCCTTGGTTATCATTCCGAGAAAGCTTTTTTGCTTAAATAGGAAAACAAGTGATGGGCTTTTCCCTGAGTTGCTCATTTCTCCAGCTAAGCAGTTTCCCCACTCAGAGGCAAAGTGACATGCCCTGTGCTAAATGGAAGAACAGATTTGGAATCTCCTTTTCTAAAAGCATTCATCTATAAACATCGCCTCATCACTTCAGAAAAAACCTGTAGGACATCTGTTCTCCCTCCTCTCAGATGAGATCAGATAGATCGCGTTTCTGGTATTTTTTGGACTGTAATCCATACCAGCATGCTGTGCTCCTTGTCTCTCTCTTGTGACTAGACCCCACCTATTACTATATTATGGTCTCACGTTTCAATTCAGGAGTTTCTGATAAATTTCAGGTCAGAGATGTTGAGGGAAAATACATCTCCTTTCATAAAAGGTTACAGTAAATAACCACTAAGTTCAGTATCTTTGCCAGCTGAGTACCACTGACTCAAGCGAGTAATCTGAAAGCAGAATGCTCCTCAGCTACCCCATATGCCAGTATCTCTGAGGGAATATCTCCCATGGTCCAACACACTCTGTCTGTCCATGGTCGGATGCTACAAAGCATTAGAGAGTGATGTGTTTCTTCAGATTCTCTATTCCCATGGGCCTCTTGACAAGCTCTTCATTGCCTATACGGCCAGCCTATTCTTCCATAGGGTGCTCAGGGTCAGGGCACCTGACCTGAACAGCACCGTAACACAAGCGCCCAGTGATCACGATTTCAGATTTATGGTACTTCTGTTCTTCTACAGCTACCCTCGCTGTTTTTTATACTGATTGAGCCAAAGCAGTATAAAAAGATACCAGTTCCTGCTGATTGTTACAGCCCTTCATATGGAGATGACTGCCCTTACAGCTGAGATAGATACACAAATATTCATCTAAGCGCACCTGAGGATCTGATGGAGTTGTATCATCTTGCTCTGCTTTAGCTAGGTCTGCCGGAGACACCTGGCTGTGCTTTCATTGCCTACTCTGTTACATGCCACTAGGCCCAGTCAAGGATTTGATCACTGCAATGATACATCTTTCCCTCCGGCAATGCCTCCCTAGTACACCTGTTTCAGGATAAACACCATGTGCCCGCCTAGTTGGGGAGCCATGAAGAGATGCAGAGAGCAGGGTGAGCCCATACAGAGGGAGGGCAGTGGGGAGCTCTGGGGAAGAGCAACTGCCTAGCACACCCCTATGCTGTACCCCTTCCTCAGAAAATCAGGAGATACCCAGATGTCACAGGTACACAATGATATCTTAAAGCCACCTAAACCATATTCTGAAGGACACCGGACATGTCCTACATGTCACACCAGCAGGAGGCAGCTGTCTTCCATAGCAGGGGCTAGAAATGGGAGACTTACTGCTAAATCTTGTGTCAGCCAATGAAAATGTGGTCCCTTTGAGTTGTAGAAAAATTACTGTGGCAAATGGGGAAAAAGAAGCAGCTGCACAGCTTCTCGCACTGTGACAAGCAATGCAGTCCCCTTAACCAAGGAGGGCCCCTGCCCACCTCCATCCCCTGATTAGCCATGCCCTTAGCTCTGAGTATTTCTGTTCACTTAGCTCCAGCACTGCAGCCCAGAGTGGGCATACCCTTCCCCGCTCCTGAGACACGGCCTAGGATGCATGTAGGCATCTGGGAAGCTTCAGGGTGAGCAACAGTGGAGTTACTCACAGCATGTAACTGGTGTGAGGGCTCAATAGTAGCTTTGACTGCATGGACAGAACTTCACCTTGGCTCTGTTCTGGGCACCAGCAAAAAAAAGGACCATAACTTGTCCTCTCCCTTCCTGACTCGAAAGGTAGCCAGATTCCTTACCCTGGGACACATCTTCCCTGACGCAGAAGGATGATTGCAGGATTCAGCCTCGTGCAGGTTCCAGCCTTTCTTTTCACCTTCATTGGCACACATTTGGCCTGTCTCTGCCACTGGTTGATGCTGCCTCGCTAGTCAGGCAAAGACATATCAGCCTCAATTGGATGCTGGGGATAAGTAGGCTTGGAGTCACTTGCCTAACATTGCACAGTCAGCAGCGTTCACTGAGCATACCTGCCAAAGCAGAGCTGCACAGCTGCTTTTCCTTTTTCTTCCAATCATGTCTGGGAAGTAGCTACCCTCTCCACACTGTCACTTAGAGGATAGTTGGCAGGAATCAGCTCTCTAGTGTCCACTGCAGCATCCCACTATAGTCCAAGCCAAAGTGCCCTCAGACCAACTCTCTTACCTTAATGATTTGCAGCTTGATCAAGTGGAAACCTGATCTGCTGTTCTGTGGCCAAGAAATGCTCAGATGGCAGGTGGCAGGAAGAAAGGTGATCAGGGCTCTTTCCCAGCATCTAGGAGAAATCAAATTGCTCCTTTACTGAACAACTACCAAGGGAAGACAGAAGAAGCTGCCAGTCTTTACTCTGCTTGAAAAGTCAACAGAGAAAGATTCCAGAGAGATTAAAACCCAACATAATGACTTAACTTATTAAGAGTTAATGTCCTAGTCCCTCACTGACAAGGAGGAATGAGGGGGAGGTGAAATTGTCCAGTAGCGTAATTGCCCTTAGCTCAGCCTCAGCTTTCCTCTTTCCTTTGAGGCTTTCAGAACTGGAAATCAGAGAGCAACTTCAGTGAAGGTAAATGTATCTGTATTGGTGTGAGGAAGTGTGTGGAGAGATTGGGCAGGGCTCTGCCAGGGAATCTAGCTTCCTTTTTGCATGCCATTCTCTCCTCTAAGTAGCAATAACAGCAGCATCATTTAGGACTTCCATCACGCTTTGCAAACACAGATCTCCATGCACTTCACAGGATGGGAATTGTCTCAGTTTACAGTGTGAGATAGACTGCAATCAGCTGACCTCAAGAGGTGGAAGGTCATGGTCAGGAGAGGTCATTAACCCAGAGTACTGCCTGCTTAGCCAAACTGCCTCTCTTTTGGTTTAAAAAAAAGGCAAAGATGAGGTTTCATGGCTCCTTTGAAAGCCTCGAGATGAATGGGACCCAATGCAAAACACTGGCAACTAAAGAGATTCAGAGAAGAGCAGTAAACATGATTAAAGGGCTTGGGAAATTGATTCCCGGTGTGGGAAAAAGAGCTAAATATGTAGCTGTCTGGCTATGCCCAAAGGAGCATCCTTAACCTGCTACAAGCATTTGATGGAAGAATAATTATCTTGGGAGGAATAAAGGTGTTACAGGTATGAAGAATAGGGTGAAATTAAAATGGTGGGGATCTTTCCCCTGATGGGCACACGTGGTAATGGAGATGCTGCACTGTCTCCCAAAGGAAAGCCGGTTACTTCACTCATTCAGAGCTGTCTGGGAGATGATCACTCTCCAATAAGGCAGTAGACTCTGGAGGGTTTTTCAGCACTTGTTTTCTGTGGACTAACAGAGATTTCCCGTCTCAGTATTCTGTCACTAGGGGTCAGATGGGTTTTGTTTTATAAATTCTGATGACAGCTAAGGGAGACCCAGTAAATATGTATAACTGGAGAGTCTACACAAACATCTGCCTCTAGAAGCACAAAGCATAATACAGCATGACTCCAGCCCTTTGCTGCAGAAGAAGGGGCATTGTTGCTCTTGTCAGAAAGCTGAGGGACTGAAATCTACCATTTCTTATCATTGGGGAAATATTGTAGACATCTGTTGTCTGTAAACTGTACTGACCACTAGTCTCAGAGTGATGCTGTCTGACAGCATGAAAAAATACAGCGGTTGTTAAAAGAGGGCACTGTAGTGTATGCACAAGGCTTCACTAAGTAGAGCACAGGTTTTCCCACTCTTGTTCTTTGCAAACTGCCATCCACTGCTGAGCACCGTGAAACCAAATGGTCTGGGCTCTGCACCTAAGGGAACCAAGTGCACTGCGCTCAGCTGCCTCAGAGAGCACATTCATTGAATGGGCACCAATTTATTCCATGAGTATCCAGACTAGCTGGATAAAAACTATTTGTCTAAACCATGAAATTAAATACCAACAGGAAAGAGGTAGAAAGCAGAGATCAAATGCATTGCTGAGACCCTCAAAATATCATGAGCCTCACACAGATAGGACAGTGCCTATATTTCCATCTTCCCCCTCGCCTCCAAAGCCAGAGTCCCTTCTGCATACAAAGGCAAGGGCTGTCGCCATGACCTGGTGGATTTTCTAAAACTATCATGCCTCCTACCTGTGAAAGTTACTTTTCTAGCTGTTTCTCACACTCAAGCTCCTTTGCTTGACATCAGGATGAAATAACACAATGGTTTTGGGACAGAGTTGCTCCTTTTATAGTTACTTTCCTTTCTCTTGGGGCTGGTTCTCATAGTTAGACAGTATCTACACTAAGGCCACATCTAAGGGTAATGGAAAATGTTGAGGGATGCTGGCAAACAAACGTCAAGGGGCAAGTCTGAAAGAAACCTCACCTCGGGCAGTGTCAGGAAGCCTTTCCTCTAGTACAGCAGCAGCCAGGAGAGGGTGTGTTTTGGTGGCAAGGACTGGCATGGTCCGTGATTTATTAGGAGCATGGGCTGGTCTGCTGCAACAAGCAAGGGAACCACTTGCTTTCTTCCTTTCCTCCTTTCCAGTTCTTCCTGTCAGTGCAGGAAAGCCAGCCTAGCTGGTTTGCAAAGCCAGTCACTGAGCCCTTAGACTAGAGGAACAAGCGTTGCCTTGTCGAATGTCAGTGGCGCGTGTTTCTGGAAGACTGAAGGGCAGGTGGTACGGCCTTATAAATCATGTAAATATGCCTGGTGTGATAAATGCCTGCTGTGTTTTGCATAACATCTGGGATAGCACAGAAGAGACCTTGGGGTTGGGAGGGAGCAGAGAGCGAACATTTCTGAATGTTATGAAATGACAAAGACAGAGATGGTGTCACCATATGGTCCAAGAAACAGGGGTGCCCTATCCTCATCTTTCTGGAGGAAAGGCAACTGCTGGAGCACAGCAACCAAATAGCGTTCTTTCTGTTTGTTTTTATCATGAATTGACAGTTTAAGAGTAAGACCATCTGTGCTGGCTGAAAGGACAGAAAAAGGGGGTGAGGAGGAATTATGTGGCATCCAGATGAGTAGGGTCATTCATTTCTCTGGAATTAAAAGGAGACAGAGTGGAGACAGTAGAAACCACCCTGAGGACAAGGACTTCCAGGACTTACTTATAACCATAGCAAGGGTCAGGGCATGTGAAGAACCAGTTTGAAACCTGAGTACAATTTTGACACCTTTGACCAAACTATCTGCATTATATTCCTATTATATTATATTATATTATATTATATTATATTATATTATATATACATATAATATTATATTATATTGTATTATATAAGGTTAGGCACTGCTTAACCTTACATCATCCCAGAAAGCCAGTCTGTGATAAGTGTTTCAGCCCTCCTTATTTCCCTGTCCTCCCACAAACACACAGCTGCTATGAGAAGCAGAAGAGAACCCATTCGAGCTTATTTCCAACACACATTTGTGAGCATTACTAAGGACAGCCCAAGGGAGCAATGACTCCGTGCTCTCATCATACCCTCTGTGATTAGATCATCTTTCTTGCCTAAGACTCCAGTGCTCCAAACCACGTATCAAGTTCATTGCATCCCAGGCACATCTGGAATCAAAAAGAAACAAGGCAGGGGGAACCTCAGGAAACCATCTAGCTTATACCTTGCCATGAGGCAAGGCAAACTAGACCTGAACCATTCCTGACAAATATCTGCCTAATCTGTTCTTAAAAAGCCTTCCAACGATGGAGTCTCCACACTCTCCTCGGGCAATGCATTCTGGTGCTTCACTACCATGACCATTTTATTTCTAACCTGAATCTTCCTTGTAGCAATTTAAGCCCATTATCTCTTGTCCTATCCACCATAGACACAAAGAATAGTTCATTACCTTTTTCCTTGCAGCAGCCTTTTATGTACTGAAAGACTGTTACTACCTTCCCCCTATCTACCTTCTTTTCTGTTGGCTAATTAACCCCACTTCATTTAAACGTTTTTCATGGGTCATATTTGCCAGAGCACTGATTACTCTCATTACTGTCCTTTGGACTCTCTCTGATCAGATTTCTGGTCTCTTTAAGTGTGATGCTGGAAAAAAATAAATATACATATAAAATATATATATATATAGCAGGTCCACACATTTCTGCAAATGGGTGTTTGGGTTCACTGTTTTTCTACTGATCTTACCCTGAACTATGTTTTCATTGAAATATTTGGGATTTTCTTCTCTTACTATCTTGCTACTTCCCAAGCATGTTCAGGTTTATTCTTGCCTCTCCATAACCCAAAAGTCTGTACAGCTTGTCCAGGCCCAGGTTCCTGTAACACAGAGATGATTTCCTCATGACTTTCCAGCACCACACACTAGGCAAGAGATGAAACAAGAGCTTGCCAGCCTGAAGTTAAGTAATGATACAAGAGCCCAAAAAAGATTGCAGTGTCTAAATGTGTGTCCTATTATACAGAAATTTGTTTTATCACCAGGAAAGATTTAAGGATAAAAGAATATGTTCATTTTAAAAATGTAGATTTGCAATAATGAAACTGAGTCATAAAAAGATAAAACAATGTTATTAAGATCATATTTAACATAAAATTTCTCCATAGTAGCTTCAGGGTGGTTTTCTCCAGTCCCTATCCTCCACATGACTCAGAAGTGGAAGCAAAATGGTTTCAAGATGGGCAGTTCCAGGAAAGTTGCTTTGCTATGCATTGTTTGTACCACAATAGAGTACCATCATTGCTGCATGTTCTCTTTTATGATACCGAAAGCATGCTGCAAAATTAATAGAATTCAACAGTAATTGTTCTAAAGTCAAATGCCTTGTAATGCTTTAAAATCTTTATGCATTTGGAAATGTCTTCATAGTCTGATTTGGGCCATTTACTTCATGAAATATCAGCTTTAATAAAAGCAAAGATGAACAAGAGTATGAGCCAATGTAACTTTGTTCTTGCTGTCTCTATTTCTGCGACTGTTGTAAACAAGTTGCTGGGGGGTTGGACTAAATGATCTCTAGAGGTCTCTCCCAACCACAACCATTCTGTGATTCTGTGATTCTGTGATGTCTCCCATGCAAAACACTGGATTAGTTAACCCACCATGGGGCCACCATGCAGGCAGGCCAGGAAGGTGACATGGCAAGTAAGGCATAGTGGTTGGATGAAGGCGTGGAAGAGAGAGCAGGGAGCAGACCCAGGACCTGGAGACTACCCTGGCTAATGAACGTAAGGGAAAGGAGATCTCTTATCTATGAGGAATTCTCAGTATATTGTGGGAAGGAAATGAACAGTATAAACCAGTATCGAGAAAATGCAGTTTACTCCCTGTAGACACTTGTAATGAAATGCCACATGTCGTATACGTTGCTAATCCCCACTCTGATGCATTTTCAGGCAAGCTGCTCCTATATTTTTCCTTCATACAGCTTCACAATAGCTCTGCAGAACACACATGATGCAGCTGGACTCAGCTTAGAAGCTTTTAGTGGATTTGGGGAGGAGGAAGGACATGGAGAGCAAAGATACGATGGGCTTTGCAAAGAGCTCTCCATCACATTGATTGAGCATAGTGCTGCTTGCAAAAACACTGTCCAGTGTTTTTGATGCAGAATGCAGAGCAGGAGCACTTTGAGTTTCACTGAGGGCATCTTTTTTTTTTTTTTTTTTTTTTTTTTTTGAGTCAGGAAAATTCCTTTTCTTTGATTCAGTGCTGGACCAGCTTCAGAAGTCATCCTTCATTTTCATCTGCTTGGATGGTGTCCAAGCTGTCCTTGATTCGGAGATTCAGAGACTGTTCTTCAAATGGGACTAGCTTATAGTCAAGTCTGGGCCTGCTTGAAGGGTCACTGAAGAACCATGCGCAGCCATTAACAGGACCATCTATGACTTTGTGTAGGCCACACAAAAAGTAGCTTAGAAAAAAAAAAAGAGTACGAAAAGGAGAAGCAGACAGCCTCAGCTCCACATCTAGCTCTGCCATTTCCTGCTACTCCAAAGGAATAGTATGGAGTGGTAACCCTTTCTCATGTCAGGTAGAAGCCTCTGGCTGGACCCACTCAATACTACCACAGACACTCAATATTCAGTACTACTACAGTCACTCCATGCTGCTCATCTGTATTTGGATAGACGGGTAAGAGCTAGGCAAAGGGAACCTTCAATAGGAGAGGGCACACATGGAAGGAAGAAACTGGTCCTAGACACTGTAGTGTGGAACAGCAGCTCAGTGGCACCAGACATGGGATAATTAGGAACATGTCCACATGAACCTTCAAGCCTAACCACTCAGGGTGGCCTGAGTGCTTTCCCAGAAGGACTTGTTAGTATTAGGATGGTGTAAAATGCTATGGAGTTCCTCATAAAGGCATGCTGTGCGTAGCTGCAAGGCACTTCAAGGCAGATGACCATTTAGAGTCTCAAATATATAAATACCCTTGCTGTATAACAAGGTTTGAGTTATGCTTTTTACAGCCTTGGTGGAAATCAATTGCAGCTCAGTTTCCCAGTGAATATCATTGAAGAAGTGAAATGACTCTCAATCTGCTGCCAACCCTATACATAAGCCCTAGCACTCACCCTTCTTGCCGTCATTTCTTTCAGTCAGCCATGTGGGATCAACGTATGTGAACGTTTCAGTCCTCAGCTTCTGACTTGAAAGGCTCAGGAGCACAGCTGAAATCCACTGCTCCCGTCTCAAGCACAAACCCTTTGCCACGCTCCCTCTGTGGCCTGACAACACCAACTTCTCCGTAGAGCTGTTCAGAAAGGAGTGTTATTCCACAAGCTATTTATTGACATATAGCTCCCACTGCTAATCCTAAAGTGCTTCCTAATGCCATAAACTATACACATTACAGAGATTAGAGCTGAACAAATATTTCGCCATAAATCGTTTGTTCAGTATGCTTCTTGTTTTTGTTTTGTTTCTGTTGTTGTTGTTGTTTTGCTTTATTTATTTTTTTTTCCATTTGAGAACTATCTGCAAACTGAAAGGCAAATTCCAAAATTCATTCATTAGTCAAAACTGCCCATGAGTTTCTTCTGCAGATATTTTTTTGCCCTGCAGGCCATCCATGGACAGTTTGTTATGGATAGCCTCAATTCAATGCTTGGCTGGTTTAGCTGCAGCAGTGCTGTGGATGTGCCTCTGTTCTGAATGAAAATTCACTTTCAAATATGAAGTAATATTCACAGTGAATTTCTCCTCCTCGTTCACTCAGCCCTGGTAGGAATCAGCCTGTTCAATCCATCTGGGTGGGTTAAGCTGTCCACATCTGCACAATGGGCTGGGAAGAGAAGAAAGCCATACCCAGTTGAAATAGTTCTGGATAAAGGCAAGATAGGAATATTCTCCCAGATGAGTGCAAAATGTCTAAGCAGATGTCCTTGCTCTTCTCTGAAGGATGGCAAACAGACACAAGTGAGAAGATTGATACATCCTCTATGGTACAGCACCTCCTTGGGTGGTATCTGTTCTACTGTTGTACAAGAAAGAAGATTACCTTCTGTTTCCTCAGTATTCTCATGGTGAGTAACATGGGTGAGTTCTGAATCACAGCCAGAGTAGCTCCCTCTTGCCAGCCTGCTTTCCAGAGGGTTCACCCATCCATCATGTTTCCAGGGAAATGGGAGGGAGGGGAGTTTGTAAGCATCCTTCCCCTCTCTCTAAAGAGGAAAGTAGATGAAGTAGAACATCATGCACTGTAAACATCAGCTTGAAGTTTGAATTACTGTTGAACAAGCCTGCAGGCTTCTCTTGTCCTGTTATCCATCTCTAGCAGATGGTCTTCACATCAGATCACCGCACTGCAGTCCCTGCTGCTGTCCGTACGGCGAAATACAGCTTCTGCTCTCAGGGTGGCTCTAAAAAGCAGACGAGCTGCAGCTGCTGCTCACTGCCCCTTCCAGCTTCTTGGTCAGCATCACGCCAGGGGGGCAGCGACACCCTGAAAGGCTCACACAGGAAGCAAGAGGGGCTATGTGCGGCTTTCAGCACCACTGGATGGCCCACGGGAAGAGATCACACAGACCAATGCAACATGACTAATTGTAAGAGCTTCTTTTCTTGTTTCTGAGGTTTTGTTTGCTCCATCTAGCTATTTCAAATCCAAGGACCTTTCCAGTTGAGCTTTCATATCAGCTCATGGGCAGCTGGGAAAGAATAGTAAAAGTTCCCCATCTGGAAAAACAATGTTGACTTTATGTTGGCAAACCAAAAGCCAAAGGAGACCAAGCAATGAAGGGAAGAGGGGGAAGGAAAAATAAATAAATAAATAAATAAATAAATAAATAAAAGACCCAAACCCAAGAAACAACTGACAAACTTGAAAGCTTTTCATTTTATGATAAAAAATATTCTCATTCCTTCCTAAGAAAAGGAGACATTTCCTGTGGAAGTATTTCATGGGAATTTCACCTGAGCATTTTGTCATTTTTCTTTTTTTGACAGACAGTTCTGAAAGAGCCTTAGTTCAGGCTGAATAATAGTTATGCATGTCTCCAAACAGCCATTTGAAAAGATTTGTAGCCCTTGTCCAGGAGAGTCCCCTTTACAGTGCCTCCAGAATGCACACATGACTCTTCTCCAGTCCCATATCACTGTGAGCTTTCGTACATGAACCTGTTGAGCCTCAGTCTGCTCAAGACACTGCTCGCCATTTCTCTCTTCTGCACCTTCTGCTAAGACGCTTCCTAGCCCCTTTTTTTACTAGTTCTCTATCCCTTTCTTATTCCTTTTTTCCGCAGCCCTGACAACTCATCTTTCACCCACTTCTCTGCCTATGTTTCTTCACTCAGCTTTCTTGTAGCACCTTTGCTGAAGCCTCTTGACTAATTCTTCTTCTTTTGAAAGGCTTCTGTGCCCAAAGCTGAAACCCTGACTCCTTCTGTGAAGGAGTTTTTGAAGCCATTCTTCAAATCTGTCCCTCCATGAGATTTGGCTTTCCAAAGCCATCTCTCAGATGCTTGCAAGCAAATCCAGCATTCCCCTTCTCCTCCGAACATACACACATTACTCAGTAGGAAACTACAAAGACCCACATGAAATGTGTCCACTCATTCATCTTATTGTCAGGCCTTCTCGCATCTGTCAAGATTGCAGACTGTAAGCTCCTTGGAGCAACAACCATGGCATATTTCTGTCTTCAAAAACTCCTACCACTTTTATCATGGCAAAACAAAACAAAACAAAACAAACCCCCCCCAAACAAAAACCCACAAAAACAAACAAACAACCCAACAAGCAATCAAAAAACTACCAAAAACCCTAACTAAGCACCACTTCATCTAGAAAGGAGATGAAACCTCCTTTTGGTTTGCAGCAGCAGCTGTTAAATAGTGAAAAGCGAAGCTGCAGCTCAGCAGGGAAGAATGAGAGGGAATATCTTGACACTAGTTAAAATGGCTTGGTTAGGAATTAATGGAGTTAAAAAAACCCTTACCTTTCTAACTGTAGAATTTAATCAAATATCAGTATGTTTTTACTTACCGAGACATCGGGGGGGAGGAAGGCAAGGGCATAGCTGTAATTCTTGTGAAAAAAAAAAATCACACAGAAGCAATATTCTTGTTGGCTTTTGATAGCGTGGAAGAAATTGTCCTTTCACTCAAAACTACAGTGCTTCTTTCAGTGTATTGCCTGCAGCCAGCCCAGCCTTGTAGCATTTAGCACTGCTCTTCAGGCAGCCAGACCATCCTTGCTACAAATACGGGAGGGTGATGGATCCCGGCTAGAACTGCATCTCCCCCTCCATCTCCTTCAGCTCTTCCTAGGAAACTCAGTGGATTTTTCCACTGAATTATTGGCCTTAGAAGACATGAAGGTTGCACCCAAGGTTGTATGAATGAAGACTGAGGTCCATTCTAAACAGCTAAGGAATGATTACCAATCTAGTGTACTAAAAGGGGGGCAAAAAAAGATGCACTGCTAGCAATTCTCTTATTTGATTTTATTTTTTCCCTTCCCACCCTTTCCTTCAGAGCTATGTGAAACGATAAGAGTAAGAAGAGATTTAGCTTAAATTAGGTTTACAAATAGCCCAGTGAATAGGGAAATGAGATGCATATGCTACATGTTAAAGTGTCACTGCCATGCAGCCCAATGTGACTGGGGTTTGGAAAGAAGCCGGGTCCTGAAGATGAGGTGCAAAGCGCTGTCAGTCAGGAGGATGCTAGAAGGCTTCTTGCAGCACAGCTTTCCAACTGCTTGCTGCTGCTGCCCCCCGACGGTCCCTGCTAGCAACCTGCCTGCTTGCGTAGAGGCCACCGGTGACTAAGAGTGGGCTGGGAACCATTTGCTGCAGGCTGCTGCTGCTGCTGCTGGGCAGCCCTCGCAGTGCTGGGTGAGCCTCAGAGCAGCTGGGCTAGGGCACTGGCAGGGGGAGGCGTGCAGAGGTGACCCTGAAAAAAATGGTCATTTTCAAAGGTCTATTGAAATGACGACTTGGTGCTCTCTGTTTAGTGCCTGTCAGTGGGATTTATTTTCTGTCCAAAGAAGTATCTTTGTTGCCTCCTCTTTTACCCTCCAGACCATTGCTCTGTATCTTCCACCTGGCAACTGAACATCAAGCTGTGGCTTTCCTACCTTGCAATAAGGGTATGTGTTTATGGTCTAAACTGCTCCCTTGGCAGCCCCAGAGACCAAAGAACTCTTCCCATAGGGTGAGCATGTCACATCTGGCTTCTCCCAAACACTGACTCCTGCCAGCTTGCCTCACACACTTGGTCTAGCAGCAACCCTCTGCTAAGATCACTAGGACGACTAGTCTCCATGGCCTGCCCAACATTCTTGCTAAGCCCCCTGGCAAGGGAGATCAGCAACAGTAACCTCATGAGAGGAACCTCATGAGGTTCAACAAGGACAAGTGCAGGGTCCTGCACCTGGGCAGGAATAACCCCAGACACCAGTACAAACTAGGAATTGACCTGCTGGAAAACAGCTCTGCAGAGAGGGATTGGGAGTCCTGGTGGACAACAAGTTAACCATGAGGGAGCAGTGTGCCCTTGTGGCCAGGAAGGCCAATGGGATCCTGGCCTGCATCAGGAGGAGTGTTGCCCGCAGGTCGAGGGAGGCGATTCTGCCCCTCTCCTCAGCTCTGGTGAGGCCACATCTAGGGTATTGTGGGCAGTTCTGGGCTCCCCAGTGCAAGAGGGAGGGGGAGCTTCTAGAGAGCGTCCAGCGTAGGGCCACAAAGATGATTAAGGGACTGGAGCATCTATCTGTGAGGAAAGACTGACCAAGCAGGGCCTGTTTAGTCAAGAGAAGATTGAGGGGAGATCTTATCAACATGTACAACTATCTTAAGGGTGAACGTAGGGAGGATGAGGCCAAACTCTTCTCAGTGGTGGCCAGTGACAGGACAAGGGGTAATGGTTGCAAGTTGAAACACAGGCAGTTCCATCTCCATGTGAGGAGGAACTTCTTTCCTGTGAGGGTGCCAGAGCCCTGGCACAGGCTGCCCAGAGAGGCTGTGGAGGCTCCTTCTCTGGAGATCTTCCAAACCTGCCTGGCTGCCACCCTGTGCCACGTGCTCTGGGTGTCCCTGCTTGAGCAGAGCAATTGGACTAGATGATCTCTAGAGGTCCCTTCCAACCTTAACCATTCTGTGGTTCTGTGATTTTCATTACTCCTTTCTTTACTATCTTTGATGGATGGCATGCAATGCAATGGCTCCTGTATGATATCTGCCCCTCTCCAGATGATGGGAATGGGGAAAGCCTGCTCTGAGACTCTCAGACTCACAGGACTAGCTGTGTAAGGGTCAAAAGCTGAAGAGCAGTAGAGGTATGCAGCTAACCACTCTGTACCCAGCTACAAAGACAAGCCCCCCCAGGCTGCCCCCCAGGCTGGCAACAGAATGTCTGGGAGGTCCACTTCGGCCCCGGTGACTGGGCTTTGGCATGAGAGGCCTCGTGTCACCCCAAATGTTCAACATGCATGCAGGGACCTGGCACATCCATTTGCAAAGACAGACCTGCTTACAAGGAAGACCTTCCCTGGGACGGCAGCATGGTAGTCAAAACTCTCCCTTTCCTACATGGAGCACCAGAATCATGAAACACACGGTTTGCTCTTTCTGGCCTATTAGCAAGATGTTTGTCTTCCTGTCCAGGTCTATGGAGAGTTCTGCAGCTCTGAGCCATAACTGGGAGTGATAAGACTCCTGCACAGGTGTACACGATGCACAGTTCTGCTTGATGCTGGATACTGCCAGCCCCGGACGGCTTTCCTGTCCACTGGAAAAATCCACCAGGTTTGCCAAAGGTATTTGGAACTGAATTAAATCTTGTCTTTCTTAAGAGATAGTCGTGGTGTGACTGGTCTCCCACTTCAGAGAGTGGTAACCACAAGTGACATGGGTGAAGGAGGGGGGCAATCTTTATAACGCAGGACAGCCTTTAAAAATAACTACAAATAAATGAAAGAAAATGACAGAATACTGTATATTCTTAGAATGCACTCCTTGTATCATCTAGAAAAATTAACACTCAAGGCTGGCAAGGTGCACACTGAGAACTATACATCTGTCAAAAACAAAAGATTTGCAAGGAAAAATAGTCAGTCAGAATCTATATGGGAAGCATTCCTTTTTATTCCCGTGACTAGGAAGACTGTGGACTCTCTAAGCAGAGATCTTTAGGAGTGTGTTAACCATTTTTCAGGAAGAGATTAAATATAGTAGATCTTCTCAGGTTCATAGTATGTGTTTAGAGTGGGGAGATTAGATGACGTTTTCAAGTCCATCTTGGGCCTGTTCTCTATGATTATATACATTTCCCAGATGGGAAGTCTCAGAGAAAGTGAGGTTAGTATTTCATTCTCAGGCCCTTGTGTTCAGACTAATATGCCTATCTTTGAAATGCACTCCAAGTACCCAGCTACGGTCCCTCAAAGCAGGTGTCTGCATCCCCACCATATTTCAGGTCAAACAGCAAGCCAAGAGTAAAACCCATGCTAGTACCCAAGCATGTCTGCAGGATTGCAAGTGCTCAGTGTATTTGTATTCATTTAATGTGCTTTTTTTTTTTTTTTTTCTATCCTCTTGACTAGTTTTCTCCCTTTAAAGGATATAAATCATGCACCTGCAAAGTAAGAAATTGTTTAAAGAAAACTTACATTTAAGCTCAGAGAAGAACTTGGTTAATATCCCCAGTGGCTGAGGTGTGTCTGACTGGTGAACACAATTTGGCTGAAGACTCTACTCTAGAAGATGTTTCATTGGTTTTAATACCCGCCAGCCTGCAAACTAGTGTTAGGTACACTGGGGTATTCCTGAGGGTGAACACCATTCCTGTGGGTGAACACTGTTAGTACAGGTTAACTTAATATTGCCTCGGTTCATCTTATCCAAATCAAGCTATACTTCTCTTGGCACCAAATATACGCTCACAGGCACCAGGCTTTGCCCCAAGCTAACTCAGTCAACTTAACAACTCCATTTCCCTGCATGCCACTCTCAGATAGAGACAGCGTAACTGAAGTTCCCCTTTACTTTTCTAAGCTGCATGACAACTAAACTTTGTCCCTGATTCCATTGCTGCTAAAGACAGGGGGAAATGCAGGAGGGGGGATGTTTCATTGACTCCAGTAGCCTTAGACAAGTGTTACAGCTTATCTGTTAGTATCGAAAGGCACTACTGATTCATCAGTTGCAGCTTAAGAACAGAAGCACTACCAGGGGCTTTAAATGGGCAACAGAAAGCTACCAAGAAAGAATAATATGCTGGAAAGAGTCAGGGTGAGCATTTCCTAAGCAGCCACCCCCTTATATCTGTTTTATCCACTACTGTTTCCTGTGTAATGCTTGCATGTCTGGTCTCCTATGTGCTCCACTTCAAATAACAACAGATTTGCTGCAGCTCGGAACAACACAAATCTAATTCTTAGCCTTAAGTTTATGACAAAGAACTCTGAAACACATGTAAAAAAATAAACCAACACTTACAGCCTGACTTCGAAGCATTTGTGACCAACAAGCATCATTTTAAAATATCAGCAAAAGATTTGATCAATTTTCATTGCAAACCTTGAACTTCATTCTCAGGAATATGTGTCAGGAATATGAGTGTCTGTCAGCTGACAAAGACTCCATCTCCCTCCCAGCCAGTGAAAAAGTAGCTTTATGTTGGTTGAAAGAAAGGTTAGACCTGCAGAATGTACCTGGTTGTGCTGGAAAGAAATAGGGCACTATGCCTACAGCAAAGCCCAGCTGAAATGCTATACTACCAGAACAGTGCCATGGGCTGTATGCTCTTGGATTGACTACCATGAACAGAAGTGAGGGTGATACACAGAAATCCTGATCATAAAAAGGACTTCAAAGACAAATTAACATTTTTTTTTTTGACTAGCTGGATTAAACCTGTGGTTTGGTGCATTTCATAGACCAGCTTTTAGTAAGAACAGATTTGGAACCAAACTCTGATTTCTGATTTTACTCTCTAGTTAAGAGACCTCTCAGCCTGAGGCTGGAGATGGCCCTGTGTAAAATAAAAAGCTTTAGAGTCTTCATCACATCTGAAATCTATAAGGGTCTTGTTTTCTATTCCCCACCCATGTGTAGCTGAAATGAAATCAAGGCTGAGGGGTCTGCACGTGTTTATTTCAAAGCCTCACCAAATTTGTATGAGCAAGCACTTTGCTGTCCTATTGAAACCCCAACTTTAGTCCTCTTTGAAGTTCAGCTAACCTTGGCCCGGTATTGAACGTGGAAATGGGAGTCAGTTTCCCAAAGTGACTGAAGTCTCTGGTTCAGTTTCTCTAAGACAGCTCTGAAGCCTTGCTGAAGAGTGAGGGAGCAAGAAAAGTCGTCCAGGCAACTCTCTTAACGCGGGGCAGAAGGACAAATTTAAGACAGAGGTGAGCCCACACGAGGAAATCAGTTGCACTGACAGAGGGGAGGTAGCAGTCCTTTACACAGACTATTTGCGAACCATCTGTTCCTCAGCTTTACACACATGCTGCCCCTTCCCTGCGCCTTTGAATCGCAGACCACTGGAGCAAGAGGAGGAGTAGGAAGGCTAAAAGATCCATTTGCTTCTGGGACGCAGTCAGAGCACTCAAGCCTCCCCTCCAGAGCATCCCGGGCAACACAGTGCCTAGGGCAGATGCTAAGTAACAATCCTGGGATAAGGAAAAAGGAGGAGGTGTCCATCTTCAGAGCACAGAGCACTTGTCTCTTTGCAGGACCAGAAGGAAAAGGTAGGAGAAGGAAGAGACCTACCAGATAATCAGGAGGTGAAGTGTGGCGCAGACGAGCTGAACGAGTGGGCAACAGGCTCCCCTGCAGTTCTCCATCCCTCCGGAGGATGTCACCGTAGAGCCACCAAAGACGGCCAGCTTTGTGACCCAAATCCGGAGAGAGCGGGAATTAATGCTTCATGTGAGCAGGCTGTGGGGCAGTGACCCCAAACCTCCCTATTTTGGGGAAAATCGTTTTTCCCTAGGGCAGAGTGCACCTTCTGGCAAGGGGTTGGGGGAGGAAGGGCAGTGGAGGGCAAATCCCATGGTGACGTAAGAGATGTGCAACAGGTTGGCCTGGAAAGCAAAGGGGACGAGCTCCAGAGGACTAGACAGAGCAAAAGCACCTACAGACGTGCCTGCTTTCAGCACCCTCTTGGCACTCCTGGGCATAGAGAGGTTGTGGAGTGCGTGTTCCTGTGCAGGGAGGACCAGCAAAGGAAAGCATGGTTGTGGTGTGGGTCTACATTTTTTTTAAAATACATTTTTTAATGCATTTCTGTGGTTTGTCACCAAAAAAAAAAAAAAAAAAAAAAAAAAAAAAAAATTGATTTTGCACATTTCTCCCCAGCAGTGAATCACATCCAAAACCAAGGAGTACTGGTGATGCTCACAACACACTGCTGTAGTATTTTCCGTCTCTAATGATGCATTTTAACTTTGAGAGTCTATTGCTGCACTGGCTTCTCTACTAAAATAATTCTAGTCTCTACTCCTCGCTGCTGCATGAGAGACTCAGGTCATGTGTGCCTTTCCTTGCAAGCACCAGCGTAAGAAGACAGGGCATGGAAACGCAGTACCATTGGTGCAGAGCAGTAGGAGAGGCTCCCTAGGCTCCTGCACAGTGTTAGAAACTGCTACGTGTTAAAATGCTGCTGCTGCAACCCAAAGCACACACTCATTCCCCTGTCTCAAATGTGTTCATGACCTGATGATTGCAATACATAGCTTGTCTAAGTGCTTTGAGATCCTATGAGAAAAGTAACTCCCTACAAGGAATTCTGCCATTACTGATAGTATCCAGTAAGCTGGATGCCAGGCTGGGTAGCTCAGCCCCTCTATCAAATATGTTGGTTTTAAATACAGGCGAGCTAAACAGAGCCTCTGAGCTTTACTGTATCTGACAGGCTCTTCAGCTAATGTTTCTCTTCATGCAGCATACTAGCTTGTCCATTAAAGTGTATCATCTGGAACTAAGTCTTCATCCCTTCCCAAGTCTGATTTAATAAGTCCAAATCCAGGAGTTGACCTAGACCATGTCGAGGGCTAAGGAATCACTTGCTGTCATCCATGCAAGCTGTGTCTTAATCTCCTCTCTCCTTTGCTACCATTTGTTTCAAGGGTGGGGCCATAGGCATAGATTAAATTTCCTGCCATCCCACTTCTTTTAATCAGCCAAGTTACTGGGGAAGTGGGGGAAGGATGAAATCAGAGACAAGCAACCCACTAGCAGAAAATGGTATTAGAAGGCTTTTTAAGAAGCTCGCCTCATCCATGCACTGTGTCCCATTCCAGCCTGGAAGTACTGTTCCCTAGAGTAAAGGAGTCTCTACCATGCAAAAAGTAAACCTGCTTTCATATGCAGTCATGTCTGCAGGAACCATCAACGAGAACATGCTGGATGCTCAGAGTCAGAAAACCCTAAGCTTCTGTTCCACACTCCAAAGCCAAACCCAAAGCCCTCACTGCATAGTATCTTCCATCCAGCCTGCTGCAGGGCCATGCAGGTGACCGAACCAAACCTTTCCCTGCGCTGCCCGCCAGCTCCAACAGGAGCTCTGGGCTAGTGCCAGGTTCAAGCAACACCGTGCGTGTGCTCCCCTCTCCGAAAACACCACAGAGCTGCTATTCTGTGTAACGTCCCCCCTGCACTTGCGACATGGGGAGGCACATGTGGAAAAAAAAGCCTCTTTAACAGAATCTGTTGAACCATTTTGGGTGCACTTGCTGGTGCAAATGTGCAGAGATTTTTCCACTTGCTCAAGCAATGCCATGGCTATGAAGACCCCAGTTATATAGCTGACATATGCACTTGTGTACCCAATCTAGATCATGTTGTGATGCAAAATGTTGCCTCCAAGAGAAAAATGGTTATCTCAGAAAAAAATTACCTTTGTGTTACATGAAAAAGAGAAATCAGTCATGAAACTCCCCCCCCCCTTTTTTTTTTTTTTTTT
>VZSV01000025.1:164721-203602 GCA_013398735.1 Nothocercus julius | reverse complement strand
AAAGCAAAGACCTGGAAGTCTGTCAAGATACCTAACTGCTCCTGCACTGCTAGATACTGCTAGGTATTATAGCAGTGTCTCACTAGGTATGGTTTACAGACTAAAACAGTAGCATACTGAGTGCCACACAAAAAACAGTCAGCTATTTATCAACTATGTCAACTATATATCTCAGGAAATGCTGCTCATCAATAGAGGGAGGCATGCAGGAGAATGACCTAACGGCAAGCCAGTGCCAAGGAACGGATGTATAGCAGGGTACTGACAGGGCTATCATGGGAATAAAATGCAAAGATGCTACATGAATGTACAATCAAAAGATGACAAATGCAAATATTAGTATTCTTACAGCAACATTTCCAAAATAGCAATGCAGCCATCTCATACTCTTTAAGTCCCATAGCTAAAAGCACATTCACAAGAGTATTTTAAGGTAAGTGTTGAAAACAAATACCAGGGAATGGGAACACAAAGTATGTGCAGCACCACTGAATTAGAACAGTTCTAGGTTTCTGTTTTTAATAATCATTCTTAGAGTATGTGGGTTATTTTAGAGAAAAAAAAAAAAAAAGGAGGGAAAACGAAACACTGAGAGAAAAATGCAAAATCTTTGGCAAAACATCAGACTGACTTTAATAATAGCCTTCTGCTAGCAACCTCTGGCATGGACTGAGGTGTGTGTGTTCCCTAGTTTCCCTGAAAGTGTGAGTGCTCAAGCCCTTACATTTTCCACTCACTATTTATGATGTTCTGGACTATATTAACTTTCTTACAGTTTCTCCTATCATATCTACTACATATGCAAAAACCCAAGAAAGGGAAGAGGACCTTCCTGGTGACTGTGTTAGATTTTGACCAGTCTTAGCCAGTGAACCACTCCTCAGGATGACTAAAAACATGCCATGCTTCAGATCAGAAAATTAAGACATGAGAAAAGATAGGCAATTTTAAAAAACATTCTCCCACATCACTCAAAACAGCACAAAGGATCTCCTTCAAAATGGCAAGAAAATAAAACTCACCTTTTTGTAGAAAACCAGACAGAGGCTTTGCAAACTTGGAAACTGTATCTTTAAGGGCAATGTGTCAGACTGTGAAGAATGAGCAAAACAAGGCTATAGTTCAGCACCAAACTGGCTGGTCTAATAACACTGCATGGGCACTACTTACTGCCACTCATACCAAGGATGAGCACCACCAGCCAAAATCATTGTAACTACCGCATTAGATGGGAAAGGAAAAAAAAAGTAGCAGCAGGTAGTAAAAAGACCTTTTTATATGAATAAAGTTTTATTGAATTTTAGACAATTAGAAAGAACAAAGAAAGAGGAGCAAACAGTCTCATGGAGGGTAAGAACCAGAAGAGCTTTTCCCAGTAGAGAGGAGTGGGCCTGCTGAGGGCAGAGTTCCTGTAAATGTCACGTAGAGGTGGCTACAAAAGCAGAGAGAGCATCATGTCCGGGCTTTGTTTTGATTGGAGTTTTCCTCCACACATTACGGTTTCAAAAGCCAATCTTATTCCCCCCAATACCATCAGTCGTACCAGCAGCAGCATAGACAGCAGACGGAAAGACAACTGCTCTGGTGAAATGTGTGCACAGGCTCAGAGCAATCGCCCGTGTCCACACTGCTGAGGGTGCTTGCACCCCTTCTGGACAGAGGTGTGTAGGAGGGCGGAGGAAGGGAGGTTGGATATTTTTATTATTTTAAGCAAAGAAGGCACAAAATCTCAGCCAAGCTTCAAACCTTGCCCAGCCCAGGAGCCCCCAAGCCCCCTAGAAGCCTGTGTGCCCACGGGGGAACCCAGCCCTCACCTCCGCCTCTCTCTTCCCCAGAGTCTGTGCTTGCGCTTGGAGGCTGCAGCTCAGGCAGAAGGCCCTGCCCAAAGCTTGTGCACTGGTAGAGAAAGTAAAGCGTGCCGGGATAAGAAAGGGGGGGAAAAGGAAGAGTCTTTACTAAGGTGCGAGCTACGGAAAGCAGCTGTAATCCCTGACACTGCTTTTCCAAGAACACATGGGAGTGCTTTGGTGCTCTTGGAGGTGACCAGTGCTTTAAAATGCGTAAGAGCCAGTGTTGTGCAGGAGGGCAGGGATATCCATCCAAGCATGGTTGCTTGGACCCAGGGCTCTCCTAGGAGGGTAAGTGCCAGCCCCTCAGTCCAGCCCTCCAGTGGCACCAGGCCCCTTGAGCAGTTTCAACTCTTGGCTTTGATTAAGGCTATTTAGTTGCAATAGAAAAAGTAAAAGAATAGATGCCAGCAACAGCCACCACCCTGGCTGTGAGGTGATGGCATAGCCACCAGCAGGTGCCACAGGTACCTGGCCCTGGGACGCTGTGGGGAGCAGTGGAGGCAGAGAGAGAGTGTATGGGCTTCCCTGGGGTTATTCCCTCTGGTAAGTCCCTGTTTTCACTGCTTCTAAGCAAAGGGATTTGGAGGTAAGTCCTGCCAACCCCAGCATCTAAGAAGTGCGTGCATGTGGGAGAGAGGAAACAAAATCTGTGGTCCTCAGTGTGAGGGCCCCAAGCATAAAACATGCCCTGCCATGCAGGCCAGCCCTGGATAGCCTGTTGAGGAAAACCTGCCATGCAGTCACCAAAGCTTTGGGGTTTGAAGCCACTTGCCCAGAATGAGGGAAGTCCACAAGCAGCAGATGCTTTTGGCCAGCCCTTTAGGACCTGTCTGCTGCTTTCCCACCCCACTGTGCTCCTCTCTGCCTCTGAAAAACCCAGGCAACAAAGAATGCTGAGTCCTACAGCAGCAGCAGGAGCAACGCACCCTCTTACCGCAGAGAACTTCACAGGGAAGGATGTCCAGAAGCACCCAGAATTAGTGCAGGAAAAAATCCAGTGTATTAAGGACACGCGTGTGTGCATGTCTCTGTGTGTGGCAGGGTGGAGGGTAAGAACTGCAAAGAATAAATAAAGAAAACCGCTCTCCAGCCCATAGCCTTGCCCAGCCTTCCTCCTTTGGCCTGGCTGGTGGTTCTGCTTCTGACTCACCCCTCAGGCCTGGGCCTCCCTCAGCCCTCGTTTCCTCATGACTGTCCCCATCCCACTGCCCTCCCTCATCCAGCAGCAGGGACAGAGCTGTGGGGAGGGGACTGTGGTCACCAAGGCTGATGCAGACTTCTTCCGTGCCCTTTCCTACGCAGTGCTTTCTCTGCCTCTCCCAGACATGTTTGTCCCTCCCACTCCAACACAGTCTGTTGTCCTCTTGAAAATAAAACAGCAACAACAACAGAAAAATATATATATATTCCCAAACCTCCCTGAAAGACCCAAATGAACAAAAACAACCCCCAACAAAAAAACAACCGACTGAAAAAAGAAAACAAATTCCCTAGAGATTAGGGCCAAGTGTGCATCCCTGCTGGGGCCCAGCAGTCAGGGCGAGCACAGCAACGCCCCGAGGACCCTTCTCCTGTGGCCTTGGCACATCTGTGAGATCCACCAGTGTGGAAAAGCCCCCAAAACCTGGGGGGCAAAGTGGCAAGGCCGGGGCTGTCCCACCAGCCAGCAACAGTCTTGGGAGGGGCAAGGGCAGCGGGGAGAGGCGCGTCTCCCCCCATCTCACCACATTTCTCAAGGAGTAGGAGGGTCTCTTGGCCATGTCTTCACCCCACCTGGTACAAGAAGCTTCTTGCTTTGCTTTTGCCTGCCCATGCACCCTACACGAGGGAACCGGCCCGGCTCTGGGCAGGCACCATAACGGGAACAGCCCCGATCCGCTCCAGCGTTGCCTGGCTCACTGCATAGGAGCGCGTGTGCTGCGGCCTCTGCTTCCTGCTGACTGAGCCATTGCTCCTCACAACCTCCTGAGGGGACGGGGCCGTGTTGGCCGTTACCACCAGCGTCTTAGGGGGAGCTGGGGACGGGTGGCCCCCGTTGGCGTAGATGGGCCGGGTACTCGTGCTACCCGAGCGGGAGAAGGGGGGCTGACGCACGTCGTTGTTGTTGCTGAAGCGGGTGAAGGAGTCTGTGGCATGGTTGGCTTTGGGGTCGTTCCAGTAACGGCTGTTGTAGGTGTTGGAGGAGGTGAGGGTGTCGTTTTCGGAGGAGGATGCATCAGCATGGAATGTTTTCGTGGTGGAGGAGCACTTGGGTGGCAGGTCGTCCTCCCTAGGCAAGGAGAGAGTGTGAAGGGGCAGTCAGGGTGCTGCTCCATTTCCCCATGTCCCTCCTCACCAGAAGCTATGGTGCTATTCACCTAGCTATCAACTTAAGGTGAAGGACAAGCATTGCTGCTTGGCCTGTTTATTCACTCCTCTTTGCAGGACCCCTCTCTCATGTTTAAGGGGAAAAAACGACGGGTCTCACAACCACAGTACTACACGGTCAGTACAACTGTACCTGTAGCAACCAGTGAAGCTAATGCTCAGGGAAGCTGTAAGAAGCTACCAGAGGGACACACTGGCTGTAACACTGGAGCAGGTCACACCTGTCTCGCCCGATCTCTTCATCACTATCCCGTACTGAGGGTCAGGGTCCCTGCTATGTGTGGAATCACTCTCCTATGGAGCTAGCAGCTTCAGGGCAAAGCCCTTAACAAAGGCAATAGTGAAGGAAAAAAAAAAAAAAATCAGTTGTTACCATTCTCCATTTGTTCCTGCCTTTTTTTCTGGACAGATACAGACACCTTCGCCTGGTCCACAGAACACACTCGGGATTAGCAAGTGGGGACTGCCATGTGCCTTTCTGCCAGCTATGGCTTTGCTGAGAGAGAAAATGTTTCCTAACACTAGCTTTCCTTAATCCCTACCTTATCTCATTGGGAATCTCCTCCTCTTCTTCCTCTTTGTGTTTATTTTTCCAGTAAAACAGGGCCACGGCCACCAAGACAATGCAGACAATTAGCACGACAGCACCTGTGGCCACCGCTCCAGCAATCAGGCCGATGCTCCGGGGATGGGCTGTGAGGAGGATTGAACAGAAAATGGAGAAGGCATCAGGACCAGGCTGTGGCTGTCCATGAGTACTTGAAGCTACCAAGGCTTGGGAGGGGGCAAAGGTAACATCCCCATTCCAGGGTACAATGATCTTCTGATGAGAGGCATATGGTGGCTCACGGCAAACATGGTTACACACGGTACTGTCACAAGATAGAACCAGGTGGCAAAACCTCCCTTGGCAACATACTTACGTGCAATGACTTGCAGGTCCAGAAGGCAAGTGCTCGTTCCAATGGCATTTGAAGCCACACATTGGTAAAGACCTGAGGACACAGTGCTGATATTTCGGAGAGTGACAGTGCCCTGGACTTGGTCTAGTCAGAGAGAAAAGAAGGATTTAAATCCCTCCCCTCCCTTCACAAAAGCCATGAAAAGGCAAATCCAGCAAATAGAGAATTGTGGTGTGAGACTCTTAAGAGATAAATAAATTAGGAAATAACTTTGAGATGGAAGCATTGTGCATACACACAGATTAGGTTTTAAGGAGCTTACACTAGATGTTTCTTTTTCCTCTTATAGATGAGTTTCTGCAAATTAAAGCTTGGGATTCATATCATTGTGTGAAAGAAGGGAGGAAATAAGAGATATGCAATGCCCTATCCCCATGTCTACTTGGCAAATTTAGTCCTGCCCTGCAGCAGTCCTGCAGCACCCCTGCTCTCCCTCCCATCCCCGGGCTTTGCATTGCCTGCTCTGCCAATTTTCCTCAGTCCTGAATTATCTAAGACTAACATTCTTATAGATTCTTAAAATAGGGCAAGTTAAAAGGAAAGAGTACAACTATTACTATTCGGTCAGGTCACCTAGGCTAATAAATCTGATGGCTGTGACTTGGGGCTGGCCCATACCCTGCCCAGTCTGATCAGAGCTTTGCTTTTACACACGTCTGAAAGGCAGCTCTATCAGTAAGATACTGGAACAGTGACCTCAGTGTGAATATCTGGCAGGATTCGGGGGGTTGATTTTGCCTCCCTTCTCCCATTTTCCAATCTATGAGTCTCTTGTTTAGTTTGAAATGCAGGTGAGCCAGCCACTGATATCTCCAGCTGTGTGTGAACATCTGGCCACCATGTTTTCTCTCCCATTTGCCCAATCTCTTTCTCCTCAATGGGAAACATGTTTATCTACTCCCAGAATAATGAAGTTTAAATGGCCAGTGGAGAGTACCTAGTCCACCACAGGTTCCAGTACTACAGGAATCTTCATTCCAAACAAGTAACCATGCAAATGACATCAGACACTCAATGAGCTGTGTCACCTCTGACAGCTTGGACAAAGGAAAGCCCAGGCAACCACCTGGGAAGTAAGAGGAAAACCAACAAAACGGGCACCTTGCGTGGCAGTTGGGGGCAACTTGGGAACATTGTCCAGTTTCTCCCAGAGGTATGTTGGCCGGGGGATGCCTTCTTCTGAGCTGCAGGTGAGTGTGATATCGCTGCCCACATCCAGGGACCCCTGGATTCTGCAGAGTGGGGCAGAAGGAGGAACTAAAATGAGAGAAGAGGGAAAAATGACAACGGATCAGGTGATACAACCAAACAGCAGGGTGCAGGTCTTTTCTGAATACATACTGCTAGGGAAAGCAAGGACATCCGCATGAGCTGAAGGGGGATAAGAGGGAGACAAAGCCAAAAAGGGAGACAGCAGACAAGCACCCTCTAAGGTTTGGATGGTGGCACTACACAAAGATTCCTGACTAGCCAGTCAATCAAGGTTGAAGATTGACTATTGCTGACTTGTTCAGACCCACCTCTCTTAGATTCCTCCCTAAAAAAAAAGGTGAACCTTTCTGTGTGGCAAGAGTAAACCAATCTGCAAACAGAATTTACTGTGGTTGGGTTTTGTTTTCATAGCTCCATAATGGCACACACTGTGGAGTATTTAACATCCTGGGGAGCATCCAATACTAACTGTTGACAGGAAATGGAAGCAAAGACATGAAGTCCATCCTCTTCTCCCATTGCTACGCACAAAACTTATGTTCCCCTTAGCACTCCAAGTGCTTCTTGCAATTCCACATCACAGTCTTGCCTCAAAAGCTTTCCCTCCACTGTATATTACAGCTCTACAATATGCCATTTGCATAGGAGGATAAATGCCCTATAAACTCCCACAATACCAGCAAGGCAACCCATTCTTCCCTGCTGTATGTCCATGTGCTCCATTACACACACCACTATATCCATCCACTAAGCACCATCATGCACAGAGGATCCCTTTGATACTGTTCCTCCCCTGTCCCCCAAAACTCCAGTATACGCACCCAAGACAGTGAGCCCAATGACTCCAATATTCCTGCCGCCTCGGTCGGGAAGATTGTTGACCAAACACTGGTATGTACCAGTATCTGACAGCTGCGTGTTGTTGATGAAGATGGAGGCACTGGTGGTTGGCATTGTCACAGCAAACCCCACTCTCCCATAGAACTGGGGTGCACCACCAAAGATCTGACCCCCTTGGTAGAGAATAACCTGGAAAAGAAAGAAAGGTTCAAACAACACTCTACAAGGGCTGAGCAAAGAGGGAAAACAGCAAGAAAAACATGGCTAAACAAAGCTAAAAGGACCGGTTCCTAGGAATGTCTGAATAACCATATTTACATAAAACTGTAGCCACAGGCAGACACTTCCTAGGAGAGGTATTTTCTTTAAAAAAAAAAAAAAAAAAAGTCCAGTAGCGTGTTTTATGGTCAAATAAATATGATGACAGGAACACACCAGATAGATACCCAAATCTTCTGGCATCACTGGTTTGGCAATATCCGCGTGTTTCATGTAATATTGATTATTCATCTGGACAGGACTGTAGACAGGCAGAGATGCTCCTCAGGTCTGTGAGTACTTTGCTGAAAGCATCCAACTAGTGGCTAGTATCATCTGGGCTCTCAGATAGTAATACCTTGCCATGATTTGACATTGTTTGTTGAAGATGGCTGGGATGAACTGAAGGACAGGTAATGCAACCTCCAAACCTGTGTGACCTCTACCAACCAGACAGCTTATATGGAGGTACTCAGACCAAATCCCTGAGGAGCAAGAACTTTTCAGTGAGGGATACTGGATCTCACAACAGTATAGCATGGTGCACTCATTTCCAATGCACCAAAAGCTAGATTAAACATCTAGTGCTCCTTTGAATACAAAACCCACCAGAGATTCAGAGCTGTATCCCATACACTTTCCCAACTGCACATCCAACCAAGGAAGCTGAGGACACAATATGCACAATCGAGTAACAAAGCACTGGGAAATCAGACTTGTGTAAGGTGCATCAGACTCATGTAAGGGCCCTTCATCAATGAAAAGAATATTCTGTGAGCCACAGCTCAGCTTTGTACAATGACTCCATCAGATCAGTGACAAAAGGGTGAGGAAAAGAAAAGACCCCAAAACTCCATGTACAAGTGAGAAAGGACCTACCTGTTCAGGCTGGTTGGCGTTAGAGAGAGGAATGACCATCCAGATGACATTAAGGTTAGTGAGAGCAGCATTTGTGGTGAAGGTGCAGGGCAATACCGCTGTCTGGCCCCGGGCAACCTGGACACTCCCTGAACTGACTGACACTTCTAGAGGACACACGAGACCTGGAAAGAGAAGGATATGCTACTCAGACATTTCTGGTGGCCCCACGCACATGCAATTCATGACAGCAGCATCCTGTTCTTATGAAACTGTCCCTTATCAATGACTTTAGGCTAATAAGAAATATACCGCTCCCTCAGAAAGACCAGGCTGCTCTTGCGCAGACCCATTCCAAATGTGCACAGGTTGCCCTTTTTAGTGAGACCACTTTAATTTCCAAATCCTCTGAAAACAACAGATTTTGTTTTGGAGATAGGAAGGGAGCTATAAGAGCAGTCAAGCTGTGTCTAAGAGATAATGAAATATATTTTTGAACCCATCAATCTTAATGATACCCAGCATCACTGAAACAGAAAAGGAAACCATATTCTGAAAGTCTTTACCGCAGGGTAGGCTGAGAGAATGCATAATTTTAAAGAAGGCACACAATTCCCCCTCCACTTTTGCTCCTCACACAGTCCAGTGCAAACATGAACATTTTCATTCTGTTTTCAATTTAAAGGGTTAAAAATCTAAATCTTTTCCAGACCAGGTATTTCTTTATATCTGGTAAAAAAAAGAAATGACTAATGATATTAGAAGATCTGATCAGATCTAACTTATTTTCCAGTATTTCTGCCACTTGCTTATTTTCATTACACATAGGCTAGAGAGGATACAAAGCCTGGTAAGTCCCAGTTTCCCAGTGCGGCAACTCAAGGCTGCAAGTAACACAAGGAAAAATCTCTGTACTTACAGCCAAAATCTCATCAAATGACACCAACTGAGGAGCCATGACCATCATTTTGAGTAGCATCAAAATTTGCTAAGCCACTTTTCCCCACAACAAAATGTTGACTCCAGACAAATTCCTACTTGCCAGTTCGCTGCCTTCTTGTTCAATGAATGTGGGAGGCTGCTAGAGGAGATGGCAAAAAGTGTTCATGCTCTGAGGCAATATGAGAATATTAATAGCACCCAGGTGAAATCTGTGGACTGCTCTATTCTCTTGATGACCCTAGGAAGGGCTGTTGGCAAAGTTTCTCTTTCCTGATGGGAGGCACTTGCTTGTTGAAGGTGGAGCACTCCACAAGAACAGCTTTCTAGCTGAACTGTGAAGAAATCAAAAACAGGCTTGTTTCTCAGAAAAAAACTGAGTGGTCTTCATGCTTGTTTGCTGGATGCTTCCCAGCCTGCCTAATGGCACCTATGTTGTGTTCCTGTGTTTGCAGGTTGCTCTGGAGCTGGAATATCCAAAGACTGTGCAGATCCTCAGCAACCTGCTCTGAACTTCCAAACTCATCTGGATGCGACCCTGTGCCACATGCTCTAGGTGTCCCTGCTCGAGCAGAGAGATTGGACTAGATGATGTCTAGAGGTTCCTTCCAATCTCAATCATTCTGTGATTCTGTGTGGTTCTGTGATCTTGCCAGCATTCTCCCCCCACCGCCCGCCCTATCCCCTACCTGCCTTGCAGGCTTCAAGGCTCCATATAACTCCTGAAGGCTCAGAAATGCTTCAAAGCAGAGACAAACAAAATGTCATTTTTAATCTCTCCAAGTGAAAGACGTGAGTTTCCTAGTTTGCATAAAAACTCAAATCAGACCATATTCCCAGTTCTGGAACTTATTTTAAAATACAGATTTGGGGACTTTCTGGGGAAACAGTTCAGCTTTCATCCTAATATCTAAGAGAATTAGGTGCCTGGAGAAGGAACAGCTGGTGAAAGCTTAATCCATCAATCTCCTATGAGGGGCTGTCAGCATCAAGCGGAAGGAAATAATTTGAAGGGCCAGTAATAAGTATGACCTTTATTACAAGGCATCTGCCTTTCACTTCCTACTGTGGTTGGCAGATTGGGAGTGGTTTTGGACTCCTAATTTGCTTATGGCTGGTCAAGCAGTGTCAATAGCTGAAAAAGCAGAAGTGACCCATGTCAGTTTTAGAGACGGCTCTTACTGAATATGACCCTGATGAGGGGCTGTCTGTTCTGCTAGCCTCACTCTGAAGTCTACCTCGGCACAACTCTTCAGCCTGTTTATCACAATTCCTGTGCTAAACTGTGTGTAGAGAGTCACAATCATTTGGACCTTTCTTGGATAAAGTCCTCCCTTTAATATGGAGCAAACAGTTCTGAGATGTTCAATGTTGGTTTAATGAGATGCATCCCACAAGATGAGAACCAGTCCCCCAAAGAGTCATCAATTTAGAAGAGTAATGTGCATTCTTCAGCTCCATCCCTTCAAACCTCCACACTCCCCTCCAAGAAACACCCACTCACTAAACTACTGCCGTTCAGGAAAAGTGATAATTAAATGCAAGTATTCACTAATAGGAACTTTGCTGGAAATCTGGTGTTTGCATTTTGCACTGCAGGGTTAGTTATGTCAGTCAGGCAACAAGATGATGTGATTTTCATACCTAACTACCCTGTCATTAGTCTTAATATTTGCTATTAGTTGACTGTAAACATCCTGCAGAATAATAAAAATGCTAAAATAGAACATGCATAATTACTTCACTGTGATAATGATTTTCAATACAGTTGAGAATTTTCCAATATGCTTATAAGCAGCTCTAAAAAATCAAAGAGAACGTGTAATAACTTCCTCACTCTGGAAGTGAGCCTAACTTGGAAAAACAAGCATTTAAGGGAGAAAAACTGATCACAGCACTGTTATAAACTAAAATAACCACGAAAGAGTCATTTGCCCCAGAAGCAAGTGGAGGAACGGGGCTCTTGCTCTGTTACTCTCCTTATGATGCCACCCAGCTCTGCCAGTGCTCTTGCCCTGCAGCCCCCTATCCCCTTGGTCCCATAATGTCCTCCCCCTTTCAGAGCACCACAGCACCCCTTTTAATTTGAATGTCATGGAGGGGTTTCTGTGAGGGGATACCAAGAGCTGAGGTCCTCAGCCACTTCTCTTGCTGAGGGAGCAGCACTGAGCCTAGGCCTGCTGGAAAAGCTCCCCTCACCCCATGCTCTTCTCTTTCTGCATTGCTAAACCACGGCGCAAGCCAGCTCCTTAGTCTTGCCTTTGCCACATGCATCCCAGTGCCCCTCAGCTGCTCTCTGGCCTGGGGTGCCCACGAGGCAGGCTGCACTTAAAGACAAGGACTCATTCTGCTAAGCTAAGGGGCACCTGCAGGGCTGCAGCTGGGGGGAACACGAACTGCCATTTCTGACACAGAGGCTTAGCCAGGATGACAGGGGAGCTGGGGGACCAAATACAGACACAGTATTCCTCCACCAGCATGAACAGGCTGCTGTGTTAATACAGAACAGGGGTGGAAGGGCATTTCTGCAGCACAATTTCCACTCCCAGGGAGACAACTGAACGAGCAAAGATCAAATTTGCTTTACAGGCAACACTCCTTTACATCTTGGACTACCAGGACATGTTGTAGCGTGGTTACACATGCACATGTCCACCTCTGCAAGCATTTACATGGCTGCATCCTTACACTCCAATACTCGTGTCCTAAAATACAGGTGGGTGCATATAAAGACACAAGCCTGTATGCCCAGGAAATTAGAGGGTAGGAAAACTCAACCAAATGGTACATATTTAAACAGCTCAAAATTAAGAGTTGCAAGAATGTGGCTTTGCATTAATGAGAAAGGAGGGAGGCAGGGGGGAGAAGGAGGAAGAAAAGTCAAATTTAGCATAACTAGTGGGATAAGGATTTTTCAGAGCAGCCTAAGGAATGAGAGCTCGAATCCCCTTGGGTACACACAAATGCAAATATAGATAAACGCATACACACATCCCAGCCTAGTAAGTCAAATTGCACATAAGAGGTCAGAAAACCAAGCAAAGGATGTAGTAAAGGCCCTCCTCCTCCAGAAGCACACAGTCCAGATCTAAAGACTTGTGAGAGACAATAAGAATCAATCATGGCAAAAGCTCCTCCTAGCTTTACATTGCAGGGGTCCCCACAACCTCTCCTGTCCATATAAGCCTCCGCCTTACTCAGATACCTAATTAAGCACTGCTGTAAGCAGCACACCTGGAGCTGGAGCAGGGTAACACCACTGCCAGCAGGAGGAGGAATGGGCCCTCCTTGTACGTAGGACTCTTTGATCTTAGTTTGATTCTGCAAGTGGCTTTCTGCTTTGATCCTGATGCAGCGCGCTCCCATCAATAATAGAACAGATGCTCCATTTCTGCGTCGCTCTCTCAGGGAACCAGCCAGCAGAACGATGCGTTGGCTACAGAGGCTCTTTTAAAGGTTCTTTATATTCCCAGGACCAAGTAAGCACTCTAGCAACACATCACTGATTTAATTTCTGATGGGACGCTCTTGGCTTTCCAAGCAGCACACTCAGCTGCCTCCTGCATCCATGAAGGAGCCAACGCAGATACTGCACATGGTTGTCAGAGGCATCCATGTGAACCATCGGCTGGGATACAGAGCAGAGAGAGGCTCTTCACAAGGCTGCGTTTAGCTTAGTGGTGCTGACCACAGAAAAACTCTTTGCAGAGCCATTCATACCACCAAGATCCTGCACTGACTCACCTCCTGGAAGTCTCTCTCTACTTTAAAAGGCTTCCTACAATCACAGACAAGTCCGCAGCCTTCAGCACCTGCTAGTGGTGATCTCCTGACACTCATGGCATTGAGGAGGCTGCGTTTGCATGAGGTTGCTTGAACAGAGACAAGGGCAGAGGCACGCTCTGCAGTGCAGGCAAGCCAGGGGAGAGAGGAGAGTTGGAGGTGTGAAAGGAATGAAAAAGAATTAAAGAAAACAAACAAACAAACTAAAAAAAAAAACTCAGTTGCATCAATTCGGCATCTCCAGACCTCCAGGGAAAATGTGCAGAAATGTGTGCAGCTGAGGGCAGGACGAGAATAAGGCTTCAATCTGTTGTAGTTTGCATCCAAAACCCAGTTAATGACTCTCCTTGCCTCAATGCAATTAGCAATCCTATTGCCATGTGCTGGGGAAGATGCCTTTGGCAGTATAACATTTTGGGCCCCTCTTTGGAGAAACAAGGATGAGGTCACTCAAAAACTCCCAACAACAGGCTAGAAACAAAAACCATGACCATGGGAGTCTAGGCAAGCTGAGGGAGAAGCTGCAGAGCAGTCTCTTCCCTGAGATGCAAGGAAAACTCGAGCAGCTGTGCCTTTGGCTTGCCGTTACGTTTGGGACTGAAGCCTCCTGTGTTGAAGAAGAGAAAGACTTGGTCTCCTGCACCAGATGAGCTGATGTACACTGCAGACTCAACACATCAAGCACCAGCAACTCCCTGCCCAGGAAACAATGACTCACAACTGGAGGAGACAGTAACAGATGCAGGGAGTACCTCAGGGGCAGGACCTGCTGGCGCAGCAGCCTTTCAGAACCCCTGAAGGAGCCTCTTTTGCACTGAAGAACTGGTAGCACTGAAGGACAGAGAAGACACAAGAGGGAGGCTGTCCCTGCTACAGCTGTCCTATGAAGGAGCAGTTATGTTGCCGGGAAGCAATCCTGGCTGGGTGGTCGGGAGAAGCCCCTGGGTGCCGTAGTGAAAGGAATCCCCTCAGTGCGCTATAGCACCTCTGCAAGCTCACAGCAAGGACCAGGCAAACTTTGGTCCAAAGGCACCCACAGGGATTGCCTTTGAGCTGTCTGTGAGCACTTTATACAGCATGAGGAGCCTTCTCAAGAAGCCAGTTTTCAAATGGGCAGAAATTCTCTAGTGTGCCTCATGGCACAACCAGCTCTCCCCGAGCCACCCCTAACAGAAATTTGTCTAATTTACCCTTTGAAACTCTAGACAATGCCTGTATTGCATAGCATGGTTTAGCAGCCTGTTCCAGTACTCAGGCAGTGGTTCCTACTTTCTTGCGCCTTCCAGTGCCTCTGGGTCCCCGTCCTTCCCTCTCTGCAACTCATTCATGCAAACCAGGCTCGTGACACAGTCGCTTCCCCTCTCCCAGTCCAGCCCTTTCCCACATGCTTCGGTATCCTCATCAGGGTGACAGGCAAATTCACAGCTCAGAGATGCAAACAGAAGTTGCAATCAGTCAGAGTTTGGACATATCTCTCAAGTAGCAGCATAAAACTCAGGCTTCAGACGAAGAATAACTTATTGGGATTAAATCCACCCTCTTACTTGGCCAAGGACAATATTGCCCCCAAAAGACCCATATTTGCTTCTTCTGGTTTACAGATCAAATGCAATAGTAACCTGGTAGTGAATGGAGAAAATAATCTCCAATTTTTTTTTTTTTTTTTTGTGCTAGCTTTGCAGGACAAACTAGAGGAGAGGGCAGGAAAACCTTCACATCTGGTATAACTGAAGAGCAAGAACTCTATAACACAAGTGTTAAGCCAGCTTAACTTCTAAGCATCTTTACCCCTAAAGAAGTCATCAGGAAGAAGTGGTGGCATGTAACTATTTCTCCAACACTGAGATTCCCAAATAAGCAGATCTATCTGCCCTCCAGTAAGAGCAATCTGTGGAGTGCTGCCCACCCCAAGGGATATATGGGCTAACAGACACTAATCCACATAGGAATTACAATGCCAGGGATTTGAACCCCATCCCTACAGCATTTCTTGCTGAGCACTCCACTGGCTGATCAGAAACCTTGGCTACCTGCAAACCTAAGCTGACCCTCCTCCTTTGTCATTTATAATCTCATCTGTCCTAGACAGAAAGGTAACAGAAAAACCTGTGGCTGACCCTCTCTGCTCCGGACTCATCTGCTGGCCTTGTGAATGGCCATCACCACCACTCCTGCCATCTTCCCCTTTATAGATAGGTCTTTCTCCGCAGGCCAGCTGGGACAAGAATTTCAAACAGCTGTCTGACTGAGATAACATGGAGCATGGAGTACATCTCCCTGCCCCTGATCTCCCCAAGCTGCAGCTGTAGGGGTGATGGAAACTGAACTTTAAGACCAAAAAAAGAAAAGCAAAAAAAAAAAATTGTTAGCTGTACTTGAATTGTTAGCTGTACTTGCTTCAAGAAGGGTGTCTGTTCCCTCCCAGGTCCTTGTCAGAGGGGGCAAGATGTCTGGGTGTGCCCATCTCACCTCACCATGCTTAGGGCAACTGCACAACACATGTCCCACTCACCGTCCTCCCCTCCTGTCACTTACCCCAGGCCTTACTATCCCACCTTACTACAAGGAGTGTCATCCTTCTCAAACAGCTCCCTGAGCAACCAGGGCTCACAGGCAAGACCTCTGGGCATGCAAAGCTTGCAAGGTATGAAGCAACAAAGATAGCAGCAAAAAATAGCATCTACAGTGACATTTGCTACGAAAAAACTAATCAGTCACCACGCTCTGGGGCATATGTTAATCCCCTCTCTGTGGTATAGCGTTGCGCAATTAGGTCCGTTATGGAAGGTTTAACACTTCCTTCTGATGCAGGCAGCACTGGCTGGAAACGGACAGTGCTGTGATCTGGGCTGGCAGTCTTGGAATTCTCGGCATTTGCAGAGGACTCGAGGAGCAGCTGCACTACTGAGGTTGGAGGATGTTTCGCTTTAGCAGATGAGCAGGACCAGAGGGGACCCACATGGGGGCAGGAACTCACTCAAGTGCCCGCTCATTTCTCCCCCCACTTCAGACACAGGAGGAGTGAGGGCCTAATTCAGCCTCGTTTGTGGGAACACCTGGGGCCAACTTTGCCCATTCCTGGCCATGTCTAGCACGGGTGATACTGACGGCCCATATCCCAGGACTCTGGTGGGCAAAGCACAGGCAGCCTATTTGCCTACATGAGACGGCTGAATGACACACATAGACAGCATATCTGGAATACTGAGTCCTTATGACAGGATGCTACTAATATTTTTCCCCTCCTAAGATCCTCTAAAGATGCACAGACCAGTGTTTTCCAAACTAGAGGCAAAGTGGAGAGTCAAAGTATACCTGGGCACAAAAAGACGTCTCCCTATTGCTTGTCTTTTACGCAACAGAGATGGGCAGACACAGTCCCTTCTCCCCCAGTACTGTGACAGATCAACTCTAGGAAATTCTGCTGCAGTAACTTGACACGTTATCTGCTTATCTGCTGTTTGCTCTGACTCTCAGCACAAGGCTGTTGCCCCTAAAGCAGAGAAAGCAGAAAGGAAGATGTGCCTCAATCTCACAGCCTGGCCTCCCTGGAAAGGAAGGTAGGAGGACAGGCAAAGCTGCTATGATGTGAATGGGAAAATTCAGGTGGCTGACACACTGTCCTGTTTTGTTGGGTCATAGAAGGGAGGTGTCATCCAACTCTGATGAACACCTGGGGATGGGAACATCTTAAATCACTGTACCCAACTGAGTAACTACTCAGTGAACTGCATCCCTACAGTCTTTAGCTGACGTGACTTGGGAATGCAAACATGACAGAAGTCCATAAAAACATATCTAGAGTGGGAACCTCTGCTTGAGTTTGCAAAGAGCCTGCAACAACAGCTCTGAGCTTCACACTTTCCCATTCATGCAGCTCAGATGCCAACAAGAACTTTCCACATGCCTCCTCTTACTCTTCTCTCTACTTACCACAGAACATCAAAAAGGAGCAGGTATCATTTACAACTAAGATTTTTATCTGTATTTCCTAAAATGAGGAAAAGGCATAAAGGTGACTGAGACCAGCTAAGGCACAAACTGGCTTTATTTTCCCTGAAGCAGGTTACAAAATCTCTCAGGAGCCACCCTCTAGCATGGCCAGCCTTGAGAGCCCCCCCAGACACCCTCATCAGCATCTAACCACACCTGAAGCCAGTCCCGCCTACAGCAGGCAGTGTACAGGGTGAGACTGTCTGGGATGAGATGAGAGCTACATGAGATTTGCTTACCCCAGAGCAGGAGCCTAATTAGAGCTCTTCCCAAGATCTAAAAGCAAAAATAGCCTCGAGTCCCCCCCCTTTTCCCGTCCCGCTTCCCTGTCCCTGCTGATTTTCTCCCAGCGCAGCCCAGTCAGCAGAGCCGTGTCACGATGCAGATCAGTGCCAAGCGCTGGGAAGAGCACATGACGTTGCTGACACAGCAAAGTGACCTCCTCCGGGAGAAGGCGTCCACCAGTGCCTCTGCAAGAGCCGTGTATCTGCTCTCAGGACTGGGAAGCAGAGAGGCAAGAGTAGGGAAGAGGAAATTAAAACAAGTCTGCAAAGCTCTGCTAAGACACTCACTCCTATTTTCTGTTTGCCGAGCCATAAAAAATACATTAACGGCCCAGCAGCTTTGTAAATGATTTATGGTCAAAAGAATAAATTTCTCTCTCCTCTCCTAGTTTAAAGAGGAAAAAAAAAAAAAAAGGAAAGAAAAGCAACACAGTGATAAACTACTTAATAAGGGAAAACAACGTGAGGCTTAAATGTGGTCAGTGGTATATTGGGTAGTAAGGATCAAACCTATAAAGAATAAAATTAAGGCCTGATAAAGGGAGCTGGCACCGGGAAGGCAAGATGAATAGGGGAACAGGCCAGGGTATATGGCTTGCATGTGGTGGGGAAAGGCAGGAGCAGAAGTGGTGCGGCCAAACAGGAAAAGTGGCAGGGAAGGGGGAGGCAGAGCTGGTTCATCAGGGACTCCTAACACTAAATGCCTCCCAGAAGGCGATGGGAGTTTTAATATCTCCAACCCTCCACCTCCTGTCCCCAACACAGGAAAAAATGCCGCTGAAGAAGAGACTGCAGACTCATACCTAATATTTAATGCCTCTAAGATGTACTTGCCTACCTCTCAAACCTCCGGAAACAGGGATCTGATGAGCGCGAATTCCCCAAAACAACTTCCCCCAGGATCGCCCAGAGCAGCCACCAAGGGCCTTACAGGGCCTTGTCCAGCGACCCACAACCTTCAGCTAAGGCAATGCCAACAAGTCACGTATCCAGTTTCTATCCCACTTTTGTGTTCATTAGACAAAATGCCTTGATCCCCTGGAGCCCACAAGCTTTGCAAGTAAGAAGGTATTTGGGGGGTGTTTTTCCATGTGCCTCTTCCCTCCCCTAAGCGCTTCACTGCTCGGTGGCTTCACTTATTCTGCCTCTTCCATAGGCAACAGAGTGCCCCACGTGCAGCCGGGGCCACTTGGCCAGACACTGATGCCCCTGGCTAATATGAAACACTCCACCAATTCTATTGAAGGCAATTAAGCCACTGGAATTAAAAGACTTCATGTTTAAAAATTAAGCACATGCTTAAGTATCTTGCTAAATAGGGCTTAAGGGTCTAATCACATTTGCATCCATTTTGATAACAAACCCCCCGTGGCCCACTGGTACAAGAGAGAGAGACTTTACGTGAGAACGCACACATTCATACTGCAGCTTCCCCAGCCTATAAAGGATGCTAGAACTAAGCCTGATAAAAAGTGAATTAAAAAAAAAAAAAAGGAAGAAAAGGATTGTGCAGTCACAATTCTCAGTCTCCTAAAGTCATCAGACTGCGTATCTGAAACATTATTCGTCTTCAACTACTTTAGATGCAAAATTATTACAATTATTAAAAATAAACAGTTAAGAAACAAAACAAACAAACAAACAAACAAGCCTTTTTCATTTAAACTGAAAAGAAAGGAAAACCCAAATTTGTATTCTGACCTGGCAAATGTCAGGCCAGTAATTGAATGTTTCAGATTATGAGCTGAGGTGTGTGAAAGAGGTTGTAAAAGGACAATTTTCCATTGGGGAAAAAAAAAAAAAAAAAAAAAAAAGAGTTCCCATTAGTTTTCATTAAAATCAAAATAGGTTGTAAGAATATCAACTTTGATGACATTTTCAGCGAGCGAAGGCTAAATGAATTGCTTTGACTTTCCTATCTAATTATGGTAATATTGGCACACTTTGGTTCAGTAAGGTAAAAACACTTTATTTCTCTCCCTTCAAATTTCTGCCATTTGTTTAGACAGTGCAAAAATTCTGACTTCATATATTTCAGTAATGGTACCGTGCTATGCAGACACACACACACATACTTAACATACTATGACCTTTCAGCAACAAGTGAACAAAATCTCTTGAGAATAGAAATTTTCCTTGATTTTTGATTATAACTCACCTGAACACCATAGAGCAGGTCGCCAGCGAGACAAGACTAGGACTTTCTCACCTGATTCATGGTCCTCGCTCCATCTATTAATCATGCTCCCCACCACTGGGCCAAGTATTAGTATTGATTTCAAATTAACCCACACATTTCTTATCGAGGTAAGAAAAAAATTGCTGAGTTCACTACGTTCAGCTCTGCTGGAGACTGATGGCAATAGCCCTGTCCAGAGCAAAAACTTGTGGCAAGAGGCCCAGCAGGGCTGGCTCCTTGGGGCCGGGGAAGCGCGTAAGGAAGCACCGGACACTCACTGGATGCTTCAAAACTTTCAAGAGGTTCTGAAAAACCACGGAGCTCATGCTAACGTGCGTGAAATGCAACAAGGAGTCTCTCAGGGAACGCAGCCGCTGCTGCTGTTGCACCTCCCTCCTTACTACCTTCTTTCCTGACGTCAAGCCCTGCGAGTTAACCTAGGGTAACCAACCCTCGCAGCGCTGTCTCATTTAATCCTTGCCCTGTCTTCCTCCTGTTCCCTGGTGCTCTGAATTCTCTTTTACAGGATCTGCTAAATTTAACAAACATAAAGCTGCTACGGGCCTGTTGTCTTTTAAAGGTAGAGTCTCAGGACAACAGCAAATTTTCCCTTCATAACACATGGAAAGAGCTGCCTGTGCCCTTGCACCCAATACACAACTCCTCCGCACCACTAAGGAAGATATTTTTTCCTGCACAGCTGGTTTAGTTTTTCACACAGATGTTGCCACTCCTGTCAAGTCTAAGAGCACATAAAGCAACATTAATATGAAAGAATCAGAGCAGACAGTTGCTTTAACAGTGATCTGAAAATTCCTCCAGTAGTCTCTATGCTGTTTTTTTTCCTTTTTTTTTAATTTTATTGCGCTCAGAATAAAAAGGGGAAAAAAAAAAAAGAAGTAAAATAAAACAAAACTGTAAGAAGCCCACTCAAGCAATTCTGAGCCTTTTGGGGGTAAATTCCCCTTTTGGAATTCAAAATGCATACATTAATCTTTAATGTTAAACCCCGGATTAAAAATTCATTCAAAAAATCTCATCATTTGGAACATTTACAAGTCCATTGCATTATTAAAAGCTGAGATCCGTGGTGCTTTGTATAAAGAAGTCTCTCCGCTCTCCTTCCTTCCTCCTGAAGCCAAAAGCAGGTACTGGCTGCCTTTCCCATTTATCCTTTTAGCTCAGACATGCCTTGTTGTGGTTCCCCAGAGCTGGGAAAAGCCGGCTTGGGTTGGGGGCGCTTCAGGGTCCTGTTTCAAAGCACTGCCCACTGCCACTGAGCACTGCTCAGTGCTCCTAGGGAGGAAATCCTAAGCTGGCACCCAATCCTGACCTGTTTGCAATGAGTGAGGTGCTTGGAAACAGCATTTCCCTGCATAGTAGGAGTGGTGCCAGGTCACTGCTCAACTCAACCTGCCCAGCTGTGGCTTTTTGGAACCAGATCCTGCCCACAGGCGTCAAAACAAAACCACAAGTCCCAGCACTGATACGAGTGTCTGGCGATGCCTGGAAAGGCCTGTCCCAACCCTGGGTCGCTGCTGCCTGCAAACACCTCAGCTTACAAACTGATCTGTCGCATGTCGAGGAGAGGAGCATCCATGCAAGATGCAACGTGAGCTGTCACGACTGACCGGTGCTTTTGCATCTTTATCAGAGCATTAGCCAATCTATGTTGCATTCAGGGAAGAAATAACTGTTCTCAAACCATCATGTGCACTCTTGTTACAAAGGTTGTCGCATAGAAACATGGGGTGCTGAGGCTGGGTCCTCAGGGTTCGCTTCATGCTTGTAGATGCTACTTTTTTGCCCGTTCTATTCCTGGGGAATGGACACGGAAAAGGCAGGTAACACCTGCAGACGTCTGCATATGTTGGGTTTTTCTACCCGTTTTCTTTGCAGCCATTCACACACCTACCTGCTACCATCTTACCACAGGAACAAGCTGCAAGGGCTGAGCAGCAGGTTTCCAACACTAGAGCCAGCGGCACCACGTCATTTATTGATGGGGCAAAGGGGTAACGTTTCTTTTTAATCGTCCCTTTGGCATTTTCCACGGAGCTGCACTCACAGGCTCGTTGTGGTCAAGCTCCTTCGCCTGAGCCTGTCCCTGGAGGCTGCCACGACCTGCAGCCAGCCGGGGCACTGAGCCCACTGAGCCACCGTGCCAGCCACGAGCCATCCTGAGGGTGCTCTCAGGTGGGCTCTCCCCCCACCACGGATGTGCTGATGCTTCTCCGGCTCCCTCGCGCAAGGAACAGCCCCGGCAGTACCAAAATCCCCCCAAAACAACCCAATCTGGCCCAAGCTTTACAGAGGTACCTGTCAGCAAGGAGGAAGGGAGGAGAGAAAACACACTGGAGGGATTAAGCACGTACGAGTTGCATGATAAGCCCTTGTTTATCGTAACCTTTCCTGCCATATTTGCTAATGGCAGTAATAATAATCTCCAAGGTGAAATCAAGCGTTGGCGTCTCTCCCAGATTTTCTTCTTACTCATCCAGCAGTGAAGTCACTGCGCTCAGCCATTGACACCAACCCTCCACTGAGCCCTGGCTCGGCAGCAGGGGCCCTGCCAGAGGAAGTTTTGACAGCTTCTTTGTGGAAGGTGAAGGAGAGAAACGCAGGAGGGGTAGATGAGCGCCCTGGTCTCAAGCGATGGCAGGAAGGGGTGAAAAAAAGTGGTCATATACTCGCCAAGAGAAGAAAGCAAAAAAGCGACAAATGCAAATAAACATGCAATCCACACACAAGCTTATCTTCAACCTAAACAGTCAGCTCCCACTCAAGATATGGGTAAGTTTCCCCCAGCAGGATCCGAACATCCCTGGCAGCCAAAAAAAAGGCGAGGAGAAGTAAGCCCGTGTGAGCTGCCCATGCTTGTGCACTGCTAGAAGTCAAACTGGACCCTGGCCCTCTTGAACCCATTTTGGTGGTTCTTATCCCAGACCAGCTACCCCCCTCCATAAACTCAGTTGTCTCCTTCTAAACTCACATGCCTATCAAGTCGGATTACAATTAAGACTTGGCAAATATGGCAAAAAATATTCATGAACATCTGTTTGAATAATAAACTTAAATGTGCTTTGACAGCATTCACCTGACCTGTTTTCCTTGCCTTCCACGAATGTTCATGCCAGCTCTCCTCTCTTTCAAGAGTGACTGTGCGAGGGAGAGGCTGCCACACACACTTGTGTGAACATGAAGATCCATTTCGCCCAGTGGCCGGGTTTCCAGCACAGACCCTGCAGGGGTTGCACACCACTCGCACTGCGCAAAAAGCAAGTGAGATGAGCAAGCCTCATGTCAGACGGCTCAAATTCACAAGGCCAAGGCCTGCTCTACCCGTGGGAAACCGCCCATGCCTGCAGGGGTGCAGCGAGGCATTCCTCCCACTCCCGTTCCCCCTCGGATGCACCAGCGCGACTGCGGGTGCAACAGCTCTCCAACACAGCTCTTCAGAGGGATCCTATTCAGCGGGTAACAGAAAGATTTTTTCCTAACGTAGGTCGTGGTGGCACAACAGGGTGAAAGGAAAGGTATCCATGCAGCTGTGCTTGCAAACTGAAATGATGGTAACCACCAGCAGGGGAAGGGGAACAGGGGAGGCCTCCAGCCTCTCCATCCATCGCAGCTGCTGTCGGGACGGTACCTCTGCCTGCAGCTTCGCTATCTGCCTCCACTCACCTGTTTGTGAATTGGGGCAGTGCCCTCCCGCCTCACCAGCACTTCCGAGCAGTGTGCTTTTAAGGGAGGGCAGGTAAATAACCAGAGGGACCATAGCCTGAGGTGTACATGCTGCTTGAAAGTGGCAAACCCTCACAGCAATTGTTCACAAGCTGCAATATGACACTGGGAAAAATTGTTGAAACGCAGAGATTAATAAATTGAACTCTATACACTTGATGACCAGCCAGATAGAGACTGTGGAGTTACAACTGCATGGTCTCCAACTTGAGAGAGATGGAAAGGTTGTCCACTGGAGGCCTCTGTATCAGAGCCCAGTATTGCCACAGATATTTTGGCTATCTCTGTGCAGGATGTGGAATGGCTAGTGCAAAAACACAGAAAGGCAGGAGCCATATGCAGGCAGGAGGAACCAAGACTTTGAGAAACACCTGCCCTACAAAGGGTAAGTTCTAAAACAACAGAAGCTCCAAAAGGTGTATTGAGGCCTCCATAGGAATGCTATTTATGATCACAGTAAACACAGGCCACAGGGAAGGAATTCAGCTTTAATGATAAGCTGTATGAGACTGTGTGATGGCATGAGGTTGCTGCCTACCCAGAGGTTGTATGGATCACAGAAAATGCTTTCTGTAACTACTTGCCCAGCTTTAATTACTATAGGACCTATTGGCATTTCTTTATTTCTACACTCATAAAGATCTTTTCCGTGCCACGGTATGCCGAAGTCTTTTCCAAACTCTAGAGAGCAGAAAGATACAGCATTGGAGCAAAGCTGGAGCGCAGCATTGGCTCAGGCAGCACATGTAGCAATAAGACATAACTGCATGGGAAAGATGAAGAAAACACAGCCATTTCCAGATAGCAGGACTCTAACAGTTAAAATAAGCTGCGGTTAGGCTTTTGACATAAACCCTGGCTCAAAATAATTGAATGGGATGAGTATAAAACTATTTTAACTGGTCCAGGGGCTTGAGTGCTTTTTCCTCCCATTACACCGGAGATGAGGACCAGCAGCTCCACACCTCCCCGTGAGCGCGAGAAGAGCCTTGGGTCCCCGCTTACCCAGCTCCTCGCCTGCCGCCCCGCCAGCGGCCCTGAGACCTCTGCAGCGGGAGTGCCGCCCTTCCCCACGACGCCCGTGAGGACAGGGCTCGGCAGGAGCCGCACGGCGCGCGCTCCCCGCTGCCGCAGCACCCTCCTCCCCGCGGCACCGGGGCCGGGGCGCTCGCTGGAGCTGACAGCGCCGCGCGGCTCCGAGTCCGTGCGCCGCATCCTCCGAGACGCGGAAAACAGGAGGTGGCAGGGTGGTTTTCCCCTTGCTTTCTGGACACTTGGGTTGTGACAGATTTCTCTGTGAGGGGCTACCCGAAAGCTCCGCGGAGCTGGAGTGTCAAATGTTAACACTCGGCACTTAATTTGTGGTGCAAATGCTGTCAAACCTGATTGCATCTCTTTGCCCCTGCGAGGCATCCCAGGCCCTCTCGACTTCTGCGGGGGACTGAGGCTTTAAGGAATGACCAACTGTTAAAGCAAGCCCGCGAAGCGGCAGGATGCTCAGCGTATGCTCCATCACTGCCGTGCCCCTTCCTCCTCCCTCCCCTCTGCCGGCTCCCCGTACGCACAGAGTGCCCAGCAGGGAATACGTCCTCGGAGCGGTAATTAATGAACATATTTGAAAGCCCCAGGCATCACCACGCTGGAGGGAAAGAGTGATAATGTCAGCATCCAAGCGTGGAGCTGCCTGGGGTTGAGACACAAAAGAGACTGGGCCAGAGGCTCTGCCTGGATGGCTGGAAAGCATCCCAGAATAGCAGCTCCCTTCACAGGGACCAACCAAATTCATCCATTCCAGACACAGAGGTACCACACGGGAAGGAGCCTTCCAAGATGGGACATGAGCCAGGATGAAATGGGATCCCAAAAAACACAGTGTGTGTGTGTGGGGGGAGTCGTTTCTGCCCCCTGTCAAAGCAGACCATGATCACCATGGAGGATAGAAGGTGGGGAATGAGACAGAGTTAGGGAGATGCATCAAAGAGCTGGAAAATCTGGGGAAGAAGAAAAGACAGCAAAATTATAAAAGAGGAGCAAAATACAGTACAGGCGGCTCAGGTGCACCCAGGCCTCCTCTGGACAGCACACAGACCAGATCAGTGGTGGCTGAGGTTTTGGCCCCTTACCAGCTGGCTGGTTTTTGGAGTGCAGCTATAGGAAGCCACTGATGTTGTAAAAACTATCGTTTAACACAGTTTACCTACAGACTGTTCACCACAGTCTCTGACATCGCAGCCTGTGTACCACTGACCTAACAAGATGCCCCGAGGTCACCTCAACCTTTTGCAGCTCTCTGTTTCTACAGGTTTAAAACTGCAGGGAGGAGCTCCAGGAGAAATGAAGGAGGCCACAGAGAAGGGAAAAAACTAATAAAAAAAGGATGCAGAGGAAGCCCATTTCACTCGTGAGCCCTGTAGCTCACTCTGCAGTAGGGCACATGCGTGCCTACACTGGGAGGGAGAACCTCCCCAGGGCCTCCAGCTTCCTTTTTCAATCCAGCATCCCACTGTCCACACCACCATCCAAGTGCAGAGCCCGGGAATGCAGCGCTCCAGGCTGAATGGCATCATTTTACATGAGAGCTGGGAGCAAGGAAGCCAATGGCAACATCCTAGACAGGGGAACAGGCTGGCAGCTAGTGACTCTACCCTCCACCCTTGAATACCGTCTAGGGAGAGGGTACACAGGGAAAAACGCCTCCTAAATCACTCTGTTTCTTGCACTCTTTCCTTGAACTGCTGCCATCCAAACTCCAAGCAGTAGCCCAGTACTGAAGCATGACCCAGCAAAGCTGCTGCTGTGAAGGGAAGGGAAAAGCTCGGAAATGTCTTCAGCAGAGGGGATGACCACAGATAAGGAAGCTCCTCTTGGGAGCACTGGAGCAACAAGAGGCCTCAGATATCTCAGCCTGGCACCAAGCTCTCTCATTTTAGCTCCTCTCCATTTCTGCAGCCAGGAAACGTGGCGGGAGAAGACAACCTTCCCCCACACCCAGCACCAGTGACCAGCCCCAGGTCTCAAGCTGAGGTCACCAGCTTAGCAGCTTAAGCTTGCAGGACCACGATCAAAGCACACGTTTACCCCAGGCACTGCGTCTTGCTGCAGGTTTCCTATCCTCCAGGCACATACCTGGGCTTGCAGCCATTTTATGCTCTTGAGAAAGTGACTGCCTGAGGGGATGGAAGATAAAAGAAAGGAACGCAAGAAATACAGGGAGGAAGAAGAAAAAATGTGTTTTCCTGTCCAGCCGGAGTATTCCAGCACTGAACTTGGATGAAAAGAAAACAGAGGAAAGGTTTTTCTCTCCTCTTCTTTCCAATCCTCTTTTCTCTCCATTTTTTTTTTTTTTTTTTCACAGTGAAAAAGGAAATCAGTATCAGAAAAATTCAAAAGGCACCCATACCACTCTCCTTCTTGGACCTGGCCATTTTTCCACAGGAAAAAAGACTGAAAGAAAAAAGCAATATAATGAAAGAAATATAATTAAAAGGCCTTTTTTCTTTTTTTTTTTGCCAACACATGAACACGTGTACTTGAAGGAAAAAAAAAAATGGATCAGTGCTACATACAAAAGAAGAAATAGAGGCTATGTCCAAGCCGAGAAGTACTTGTTCTCAGCAAAAGGAAGAGTCAGACATGGTGTGAATACATGTAGTTACATTAGGTTTAAGCCAGGCAACATGGCTAAAACCAGTAAGAATGCTGCACTGCAGAGGACATTGACTGTTTCCCTGTGCTGGCTCCCCGTGTGCTTCCTCTTCCACTCTCTGAATCTTATACATAACAAAATGAGCGTGACAATGTCATCATACCCTCTTTTGCCCGTGCAAAATGCCGTGCCAAGTGCACCGACTCTGGGCGATACCCTTTTCCAGCAGGTGTGAGAGCTCCAGATCCTTGGAGGGAGCACAAGAGCAGTCTATGTGTGCTGGGCGTCTGTCAAAGGCATGTGTTTCTGTGAGGTTTGCTGGTTTGCTCCCTCCCGCTTGCTGGGAGGAGGCCAGGATGCAGGAATCTGCAAGCTTGCTAGCTCAGCATCTCTGCCTTGCTGCTGTGATGTCTAGACACGTCCTTCTGGGAAGCCTCGCACCCGCCTGTACATTGTGGGGCCAGTGCCCAAGCACAGGTCTCTGCGAAGCCATCGCTCTAACGCATCAAGGCTTTCCTTATAGTACAGGTCACAACCTGAGGAAACCCGGGCCCGAGGAAGCCCTGGCAGCACCCAGGCAGCCGGCACCGCTGCCCACCCCGGCAGCCACGCTTGGATGCCGGGCGGATGAGTCACGGAGGAGCAGCCCAGCGGGGGGATATGTCAGGCACGCCGAGCAGGGAGGAAAGTGCGTCTACATGGAGGGAGTCTGCACGTCCGCAGGCAGCTGAGCGCATGTGCTTGTGTATATGCGTGAGCACCGGGGCTGCACTGTTTCTTCTGGGTCTTCTGCTGAAGGAGATCCAAGAGATCTCCCTTTCCCTTCTGTGGAGCCAACAGGAGGGGGCAGAGAAGGGGAACTGACACAGGGACACACCTTCCTATGGAAGAGAAGATGCACAGAGGGCTCTTCAGCTGAACTGCTCCTTTGCTACCATCCAGGGCAAGTGCTGCTGCACCTCTTGGCAAGACACTTTGCATTCCCCTCGTGCCTCCTGCTCCCTTGGGAAAACTCTACCATAAAAACTTTTACCCGCCTCAGTTTCTTTCCTAACAAGCCTTTTATTCACCCCTGAAAGCACAGGAAGGAGCTGAGCTCTGATACGCTGCTGCATCCTCCTCTTCATCCCAATATGAATGCTCAGCACAATATGAAGCATAATGACTTACGCCAGCCTCAGCTGCAGACAATGGGTGTCTGTCTATTGACTTCAATGGAATTTGGATTAACATGTGTTCGCAAAATCTCCAAAAAGAATGCAACTTTAATGCTGTTAAAACAATGGTTCTAAGGTCAGGAGATTTCTGAAGTTAAAGGTTTCCCTTGAAATTAAGTCAGTCACACAGCACATCCTGCACTGCCCACAATTATATCTTCATACCAGAAGACAAAGCAGAATGCTGTTTATCTGAGAACAAAACCCAGGAACATAAAAGACCTCATGTTCAAAGCAAACAAAGACCATAAACATCAGCCAACCACCTCTCTCCTTGTCCCCCAGCTGGTAGTGTAAACTTGTTCACCGCAATGTTTTTTTTTTTTGCTCTTGTGCTTCCCTTGAAAAATTAATAGACAGAAAATGTTAAAAGAAGACAATGCGTGTAGAGCAAATCCTACCATGATAACAGTCATTCCACAGCAATGTAGCTCACAGAGTAACAAACTCTCCCTCCTTCTCAGTCCCGTGCTGCCACGGGAGTCTCCTTTCATAAGGCTGGGAGATGCTGAGGAACGTGCCACTAAGAACAACAGCCAGTTTTAAGCTCTCTCCCACTATAGGTAGAGTCCTTGTGTGTATTATTATCCCGACTGCAGAGAAGGAGAAACTGAAGCATCCGAGAGCATCTCCCAACCTTATGCCAAGTCTCAGCACGGTACCACAGCTTGTCCTGCACGCTCCCGTGGAGGGCTGGGGAGGAAGCAGGCAGCCACGATTTCTGCTATTTGCTCATCTGCTGGGCACTGCCTATTTCTACCAGAGCTTTCCAGGGACATCCTGGCTACATTCAGCTTGGCTGAGGCACGAGGCTATTTTTAGGAATGTAAATAAACAGCCAAAGATTCATTTTTAATTTTCATTTAGATTTAGGATTTATATTTTATTTGTTAATTTCGCTTTAATCTCCTTGTGCTTCATTACTCACTGACTTTCACAGGGGGGGGAGAGGAGGGACACATGGAGCAGGGTGAGGAATAGGACCCAGTGGGAGCAGTGATGAGGAAGGTACTGAAAGAGGGAAGAGAGTGAGGAGGAAAGAGTATTGTTGACAGCATCTGATCCTCCGATTAATGTATTTCTAAGCAGATTAACTGAATCCCAACTGCTCTGTGCCAGGTTTCTTCTCTAAGCTTCTCCCTCCCCCATGTAAACAAAAAGACATTTCCTCTGAGCAAACAGGCATAGCATTCGCTAGAGCTCCAGCGGGCTTTCTGCCCTCGTGCAGCACGACACTGTGGGGCACAGGAGAGAAGGGCACGTCGCAAACTCTGTCCTAGAGTACCCGTCTTCGGGAGGTGTGGAGGGATGCTGAGTGATGTGACGAGGTGAAGGGGTACCGGCTGGGAGTCCCACATGCACATGAGAACTTGTGACCTCATTACACTTTGCTTACCCATAGTTGCTTTCCCCAGCACCAGTACAAAAATGAAGAGGGGAAAACGGTGGCTTAAAGCACCCCCAAAGAGGTGGCGGGAACCACAGGCTCCATACAGAGTCTCTGAATACTACCTGTGTACTCCTACTTTGCCACACAAAAACCTTCACATTGACACCCAAAAAGAGAGAAAAATTGCGACTGCACCATTCTTAGAGCATTTCACAGTTCTGAACTGGCCAAAAAACCACAGTCCTGGATCATTACCCCCCAGTTAAGGATGAGGAAATTAAAAGCAGAAGAGACCTATTCAAGGTTGCAGAGCAGCTCAGTGGCAGGGCCTCGTTCACATGAGTTGCAAGCATCTTTTCAGGTCACAAGATCTGCCTTCTCTGAAGAGCCCTTCTGAAGCAACTCCTCCAGCCTGGCTTCCCAAGGGAAGGTTTGTCATCTCTGCTGGCAACAACCACATTGGTCATGGGACATAACCGCCAGTCCAAGGCACTGCTGGAGCTCAAAGCAGTGTTATCAACCCATCTCTGGAGGGAGCCTGGAAGGACAGAAAGACCTCTATGCCCTCTGCTACATTACAGATACTCATTTTGTCAGTCTTAGTTTCCTCCTGGCTTTCCATCTTTGCCTGAATGATAAATGGCTGAAACACTCATGACTCAAAACCATCCTCTTCAGGTGAGAAAAGCTTCCTTTCAAAAAAGGAGTTATGCTTTGCATCCTACCAGGGAAGGAAGAGCTCTCGCAATAAGCAGCTCACACAATGTGCCACCACGGATGGAAGAGCTCAGAAAGAGCAGGAACTCCCATTTGCTCAGCTGCCTCCCATCTCCTACTAAAGTCATGGTAAGATCTTTAAAAATTAAGTCAAAGTCATGCTAAAACTCAAAGCACTGGCTTTGCCACATTAGTGATCGTTCCTGATATAAATTCTCTCTGAAAAGGTTCCACCACATGTGACTTTAAAAAGAAACACTTCAGATTTTATTGCGCTGTGCAGCATGGTGTTTTCCAACTGATGCCTTTTCATTACGAAAATTATTTTAAAAAGAAGTTCTGTGCTGAAAATGGAAGAGGAGATTGTGAACTAAACAAGAATATACAGAGTCAGTTTAAGCTGTAGGGAAAAGACAAGGGTAAGGGGAAAAGAACAAATGAAATTAGGTTGCCCAAGGCACAGGAGGAAATACAAGGAAATAAGAAGGGATTTACAAGTTCATCGGGAGGAAAAGCACCACCAGAAAGAAGGTAGGTTTATTAATAAATGAAGATGAGATTGAAATCAATGGTTCAGAAATGGGTGGGCAGCTTTTTTTTTTTTTTTTTTCAAATCTGTCCTTAGCCAGAAGAATAAAGAAAGGAAGTTTCGACTAGAAAAGGAAGGAAAAAAAGGAAGCAATTTTTTTAAAAAAGCACAGAAATAAAAAGAACTTGAAGAATTATATGTTCAGACACCAAACAAAGCAAACAGCATCCTAGAACTTAATCCAGAAAAGACAAAAGCATTTTTGAAAAGTCTTTTTCAATTCAACAGAATTATTACAGGTTGAAGGTTAAGCAATCTATACATATAAGCACATACATAAGTGTATGCAAGATCAGGAGCCTAATTTGTTATGGGAGGACATTAACAAACATATTATCCCAGTGACAAATACCCTGACAAGTCACATTGAGCTTAGGGAGGTTCCACAAAAACAGCCAAAAAGAAAACATAATAAAGATTTTCAGTAAGGATAGAGCTGGCAATGTTTGATTCCAAGTCAATATCTATCCTTACTAAAATAATGAAACTCATATGAAGTGTCATTAAGTAGCTAAGGAATAAAACCACATGTAATACAGAACAAAAAGTCTTTTGCTTTTTAATACACATACACAACCAGCGCCCAGAAGAAAAGTGGGAAAGGGCACACTGTCAGGAATTTAGGATTTAACATGGCCTCAGTGTATCCGCTTGACCAGAACCAGCAGTCCAATGACCAAACTAAAGCTCAGAGGTATTAGAAAAAAACATTCTTTGGTGGACTGGGAGGGAACAAATGACGTGCCAATAGTTTGGTGTCTCTGCTGCTCTTATTAACAAGAGTCAATGAAAGTCAGCAGTAAATGTTTCTGAAATTTATGTCTGACACCCTACAAAGACATTGCAAATGTAAGAGAAGACAAAGCAGCAGGCCACCAACCAACAGTCAGCTCCTTAAAATTAAGCATGAGTGGGCAAAGGTCCAAAAGTTGAAGTAGACAGTAGCATGAACAGGCCAGAGGATGACTGAATCTATATTCGTCAAAACCACTGCCTGCACCCAACAAAACAGAAAAATGCAGGTAATGTCCCTGCAGAGTAATAATCCAAAAGATGGATACTCAAGAGGGAGGCATGGAAGCTGTTCTGTTCTCTGAGACTTGAGGTCACAGAAAATAGCAAATAAAAAATCATGATGCACTGTATTTTCAAAACAGGCTCTTGCAATTTTTGGTGGTGAGCAGAGAGCCATCCTATCACAGTGAGAGGAGGGAGGAAAGACGTTTAGCACCATTTCAATGCAACCAGCCCAAGGATTCAATTTTGTCCATCCCATCAGTTTTTTCCCATCAAAATAAATGAGCAGCAAACCAGAAAAAAAAAATCACAGACGATTGATAAACAGGCCTGCAAGGATTTATGAGGAAGGCCAAGAAGGGTTAAATGTGCACAGCTTACTAAGGCACAACTCTAGGGAAGTGAACTGTAAAATATACTTGATGCATGTGAATACTGCAGAGTGGGAGGAGGTAATAACGAGGAGTTATGAGATTAAACTAGAAAGAAAAAAAAAAGAATAGACCTCATATCAGGAAATAAGTTGGCCTGGTTCTGCCTTTACATCAGTGTAAACTAGAAGTAACTCTGCAGAAGTGAAAGAATGACCTGAGAGTAGAGGCACCATGAGTGCAGCTGGAGAGGGACTTTTGGAGATCCATTCCCTCTTTCCTGGTCATTGCACTGTCTGAGACCTCAGCTCCCAAGCTTCAGTGGTATTCTCCTTTGTATTGATTTGGCCCTTCCTCTTCAGGAAAGGCTCAGGGGAGACCTTATGACTCTCTACAACTCCCTGAGAAAAGGTTGTAATAAGTCTGGGGTCAATCTCTTCTCCAAAATAACTACTGATAGGACAAGAGGAAATGGCCTCAAGTTGCACCAGGGGAGATTCAAGTTAGATATTAAGAAGAATTTCTCCATGGAAAGAGTGGTGAAGCCTTGGAACAGGCTGCCCAGGGAACTGTTGGAGTCCCCGTCCCTGGCAGTGTTCAAGAAATGTGTAGATGAGGCACTCAGGAACATGGTTTAACAGGCAGAGTGGTGATGGGTTTATGGTTGGACTCAATGATCTTGAAGGTCTTTTCCAACCACAATGATTCTGTGATTCTATGATTCTATTCTAAAAGCTGACAATTCACCCAGTGTATCAGCACTGTGTAAAATTTAAACCACCACAGAGATAAAACAGCATTGCCAGGCATTTTAGCAGACTTGCTAATCTTGTGTCCATTAGCAATACACGTGGTTACATAAGAGAAGATATTAAGGCTCAAACACCATTATTCATTACCAATATTAAATGTGTATCGCATTAGCACACAAGGCCAACATGATGACATACAAAAATGTAACGAAGACCTCTCATCCCCAGGGAGGTCATGTTTCCAGATGGCTGTTCTCTGTATGAAGCACTGGGAAAAGGGGACAATTTCCAAATTCGTCTCAGCACTACCATATCAAAAAAACCCACAAACAAGATCACTTCTGAACAACAAGGAAAATGAACACCCTCCTCTCTCAGCAAAATTTGAGGTAGCCCAAACTTCGGGTGCGCCAAAGGACCATTAAGTCCATGGAGAAAGATCCTCATGTCCTACATATTTTCAAAGCCACAAATCGAGCCCACAACTGTGGAGATTTCCATGTCCATCATGTAAGAGCTAATGATGGAGAAAACATCAGTAACACTGTTTTGCTACCCTGAGCACCTTCATCTAAGTTGCTGCAAAAGTCTGTGTTGCTGCAGATACAGAGAAGAACATATCACTCTGGAGAGAAGGGCCCTGGAAAGCTCCATGACTTTGGGGGAATTAATTTAGCATATTTTGCTACCCATCAGTTATTCCCTGCTGGATGAAGGACCACTCTGATACAAGCCTTCTAAGTCTTTGCCCACTTACTGCAATAAACGGGCACAGGCTGCCTGAGAAGTGTCTTCTGCAGGTCAATTCACTTAATATCCATATTACATTCATGTCACATTTTCTGATAACTAAATCCTGGCTTGCCCTGCCTCGAGTCCTTGTAGGCTTGAGCAGATGTGACGCATATGTACTCTCCCCATGTGTTTTGCGCAGAAGCAACCTTAAGTGTTCGCCCAGTGGCTACATTACTCAAGTGCATGCCAGGGTGCCACCAAAGCAAGCTCAGCTGCTTGGGGGCAAGGACAGGGGACCTGCTTTCCTGCTCATGCCTGGCAGAAGCACTCCAGGAACTGCAAGGCTTTAAGGCAGCCAGCATAAAACCTTCTGTACAGCTCACTTGCCCCACCCAGAGGCATTTTCTTCTCTGTCCTGCAAATACTGAAGTTCTGCTGCCTCCCAACTGCATAGGCGTCAAAGGCAGGGAATGGCCATATTAATGCATTTAGCCCAAGAAGAGGAAAGATAGCAGAGAGAGAATCCTACAGACCCTGACAATTACCAAGCCCAGGCCCTCTGGAGCCACCTTCCTCATTCTCTCAGAGTTATGGAATTGATCTGGAAACCACTTTATTAATGTTCTTCCTTTTCCTCCCCTTCTCTCCAAGCAGCAGCATCATTTATTAATTTATGATTAAATGAATTATTGATCCTCGCTGCACCTGCAGCATTTGCCATTGTCCTTCTCCCCCAGGGACATCCCAGACTGATGCGAAAATTGCAAGATCTCAGAGAGACAGGGAGGAGGGAGAGAGGTCCCTCCCTGCACACAGGACCTCAGGCAAACGCGCGCCCCACTGGCTGTGCTTCCACTGAAGTGGAAGGACACAATGTACCAGGGCGCAGAAATGATGCCACCTTTTCAGATGGCAACGAATAAGAAAAAAAAAATAAAAGAAAAAGAAAAAAAAGTCTAAGGAATGAGTAGCAGAGCTATTCTATTCATAGGCATTCAGCATGTGGTGAGGTATTAAAGAGAAAAAAAAAAAAAAAAACCTGTGACCAAAAACAGAATTTTTTTTTTATTCATAAAAGTCAACTGCAGTTCTTTGAGCACATCACTGAAAAAAAAAAAAAAAACAACCTTCCAGGCTTTTGGCTTTTGCCTTGCAATTACAATCAACAGATGGTGATTATTGCACAGGCTGGGGCATCTGGTCAGCTCCTAGCCAAACGTAAATAAAAGACCTTTGCACGATTTTGTTGGGCATTCTGGTCTAGAGACAAAAATGACGCTAGCAGTTAAAAAAATAAATAAATAAAGAGGAGAAGCATTTCAAGTTCCCCTGCTTGAGGGCTGTTTCCTTTCTGAGAGAAAGGGGTGGGAGGACAGAGGGAAGGGAGAGGAGCAAACTGTTTTTACAGAAATACAAGGGGCACAGATCATCAGAACTCAGCAGCCATAAAATCAATGGGAATTTCTGAGGCAGAATCTCCTTGTCATGTTTTAAACCCAAACCTTGACCCTTTACTGGGGTTTACAGACCAGATAAATCTTCATTCTTTTCTTTCAGCACCTAAATCTTGGCCCTTTTCTTGCAACACGTTTTACCAGCGTGTCTCCCTAGGAAGGGAAGCAAATTTTACCACATGCTAGAATGCATCATGGAAGGCATCAAGCAACTGCATCAAGGAACGCATCAAGGAGCTGCCCCTGCTTTTTGTCAGGCGAAAAGGAAATCCACCCTGGTACAGGGAAACATCCTCTCCCCATGCAGGTTGCCAGGCCAGAGAAGTTGCAGTGTTCTCGAAATAACCACCCAGAAAAGCTCCTCCTGAGTGTCACCCTTTCTGCAACCCTCCCCTCACTGCCAACCCCTGGTCACCTCTACACCCACCGCTGCGCCCTGGCTTGGTGCGTGTGACCCCTACCCAACAAGGGGGCCGATGCCACCATGACAGCACGGGAAGATCTAAGACACGAAGAGGTGTCCTCTCCGCCCCCTGAGGTCGGATGTATACGGCTGTGTGTTGGAGAAAGGCGCTGCCAGGTGAGCAAGGCCTTAGGCACGCATATGTGCAAACTCCTCCAAGAGAAACACAGGGACCGAACCTGTCACCCACACAATCTGACTTTACTACTCTTTATTAGCATGTGGCCTCCCTCTCACTCCATGCTTAGGTGAAGGGATTGCTGAGAAGCGGCGCTGGCACTATAGGTCCCAGGAAGGATACCTCTCCTCCAGCACCATCACATATCCCTCCCAAAACTGCTGCATGCGGAAGTGGCTTTTGACCATCCCTCCACCCCTTTGCTATTTCAGGCACTGCAGGGCTACCTCGCACCCTTTGCAGCAGCACTTCACAGCTCTAGCGGCTGTTTCATACTGCAGGAAAACGTCGAAAAAATAAAGTTACCGGGCCAGAGACTCACTTTGTTAAAAAAAAAAACCAAAAAAACAGACAAACTCTTTCTGCTCCTGCCTTACACACGCCTCTGGGTCACTCAGCCATTTGTCAAGTTACAATAACTTGGCTGGTCTTAAGAGCTAGTCTTGCACCAAAGTCGCGGCCAACCGTGACTTCCCAGCCATCGCCACGGGGCTCGCACGGGCCGTCTTGAACTCTCCAGCGCTTGTGCAGAATCCTAATCTGCTGCTCGCAATCACGCGAGTCCAGCTCTCATGGGCGGCAGGAGAGAAGAGATGCGGATCTCCTCCAGGTTCCCCACTACTGCAGCTCATAATATGACACACCACTGAGCAGTTCTGACTCCCTCCTGGGGAGAACTGGCAGAATTTGGCCATTTCATTATATGCTCTGCAGGACTACAGGAGAAAATGGAATTAGAGCCTTGCCTTTCAGATGAGGAATGAGGGGGACACCCTCCAGCCCAAGCTATATACTCACATCATACAGCAATGGCAAAACAGGGCGCGAGGCGGGGCAAGGGGCACAGACTTGTAATATAGGAGTGAATTCTCTGTAGAAAACACACACAAGCTGTGGGTGAAGGAAGGAAATTACATTACACCCTATGAACAAACCTGGCTCTGGAATAAAAGAGCAGCACGCTACCCCACCGCCTCCTATTAAATTGATGGACGACATCGCTGTGCCCAGGGCTTCTCAAGATAAAAAGGCTCATTTCCTTAGAGAGCGAGGTTTCGACCTCCTCGACTTTACTGGGACTGTGAGCGTTTACCCATTTTAATTTCAGATTAGCATCTCGCATTTTCCGTACCTAGGGGATTTCTGTTTTCGCCTGTGCAGCAACTGCAGTTCATAAACGTATCGGTTACCCTCCCCCTTGTTCACAAAATCAAGGCAGATCTGACCAGATGGCACATGCTCCCGCGCTCTGTGTCAGGCTGCATTAATTCAGGGGAAATGAACTCTCCTCCAAAACTATATTTATTTCAGGCACTGCCATGCCCAGTTGCTGGGCTGTCCTCAGGAAAACCTGGAGCCACCTCTTTTCCACGAGTTTAGCAGGAGAAAAAGAAAGGATAGCAAAGGCCTTGCTGGAAGTCTGACATGCCAGGAGGAAGGAGGACCCACAGCCTCCCAGGCAGCTGACAGTTTCCAGCGCCCCATCCCCAAGGCTTTCAGGCTGTTTCCCCTAATGTGCAGTGCCCCTGTTTCTCAAGAATGTGTTGCAAGATCTTAGAGGACCAGCCCGTTAACATCCTAAGCCAGGGCTAATAAAACAGCTCAGCTTTGCTCTGGGCCTCCTTGGAAGACAGAAAGAGTGGAAAAGGGATCCCCGCCAGGGCACCTCAGATGGAAGACCAGCTATACCACCTCTCTGGTAGATACTGGCCCTGCAGCTCTCAAAGCCAAGGGGATCCCTGTCCCAAGGACCCCTCCCTGGGGTTTCTTACCAGCCTAAGCTATGATGGTGAGGGTCTGGGGACTCAGCAAGCTCCTGTGGGATTTGGTTCAGGTAGGAGGAGTACAGCCGCAAAGCTCTACACCACAGCATCAAGCCATGGCATTCAGAGGCAGCATCCTCCTTGGAAGTGACCCGAGGTGTGTATCCCCTGGCTAGAGATGATGGAGAGATTGCTTGTTCCCCTAGGAGACTTTTCCACAAGGATCTACACACCACCTTTTGGGAGGCGACAGGCTGCACACCAGAGTCAGGAAGGAGGGTTCTTGCATGCAATGGAGAAAGGAAGAAGTAGTTCTGGCACCTGCACAACCTGAATTACTACCTAGATCCATCTCTGCAACAGGGCCACTTCCTTGGGGTTTGGACAAAGCATTTTACCTATTTACAGAATGGGCCATACTGCCAATTGACAGTCCATTTCCTACATTTCCTGGTTTAATAATTCCCTCCAATGCTGGAGACAGTTTGGTGTGCGTGCTAGGAAAAGAATCCAACTGGGTAAGAAAAGTCTTTGTTCCTCTCTGTAAAGTGTTATTTACCATCTTATACAGCACATATAACAACACCTAAGCGCTATACTATAATTAGCAAAATCACACAGAGAAACTGCTCATGTGAATAATGATACTTTACATCCTCCCATGCGGGTAGTTTAAGGTTGAATTAATTCATGTTTGCCCAGCTTTTCAAGATCTGTGGTAGAAGGGCCATTGTTATGCAAATAATTACTAATAATGACTCCTTCCATGCTGCTCCCCATTCAATGCACTCAATTTATAAGTCAAAGGGTATTTTTCTCCTAGCCTCCGGATAAACTGGGTTCTACAAATGGAAATGTTGCTGCCAATATACCAGGCAAAGGAGGGCAGCGCCACAATGAGGGTATTATTCTGAGACTCAAGACTCAGCTTCTAGATCCCCCTATCTATGCTAAAAGCAGTACATGAGACCCTGGAAGACACTCAGAAGAGCAGCCACACAGCCTACTCCAGGCACAGTGCAGAAGATCTCAACCCAGAGATGGGCCCAAGCAGTTCGAAAGCACATAAAAAGGAACTCTCCTGTTCCCAAGCTGTGCAAAGCAGTTTGCACACATCAGCCTTACTGTGCCATCTCCACAGGGGAAGCAGCCATCTGTGTAGCCGTTCCCATGCATCCCAACCCCTCAACACATGCAATGTGAGGCAGGCCCACTTCCTTTGGTCAGGCGTTTCTCTAACAGAAACACAGAGGAGCAAGCACCAAGTTACAAACCTTTAGGTCCAAAGGCAGTATCTCGAGAGCAGAGGGCTGTTGAACC
>VZSV01000025.1:123593-164564 GCA_013398735.1 Nothocercus julius | reverse complement strand
GCTCCAGCACCTTCACAGAGGCCTTGGGCAAGACGCAAGGCAGTCAGGTTTGAGAAGGCCACCCTCCTGCATCTTCAGCCATTACAGATGCTGAGATGTCTGCAGCCAGAACCACGCTCAAGGAGGTTTCTAGGGCTGCGGGAGGCAGAAGCAGTGCCTGCTCATCTCCCTGCAACCCTGTAGGTGCAATCCAGCTGAGCATTGAAGAAAATGTGTTTGTGCCACATGAGTCACTCCTGGAGCTGCTGTGCGGGAGAAGAAGGTCCTTCTTCTCCATTTCATTTATCTGCTACCATCCTTTGGAAGTAGCCATGATGAGCAGACACTAATCATTGCCACAGATGATCCAGCATTCAGATGCAGGCCCTTCCAGGCCCCTGGATGAACACATATATGTATGCATGCATGCATGCATGAGAAATACAGCCAGCTCTTCTGCTTTCATAGGCCTGCAGATTTTCTCTTTGAGCGACACTTTGCAGTCCACCCAGAATTACCCAGAACCATCAAGAAACAAACCAAGATGTTGTAGCAGAGATTCCTTTTCCTACCAGGAAGGAAAGTGTGTGCCCTAAGCTCTCGGGAGCAGTGTGGCTTGGAACTGATGTTTGAGGGATTCCCTTGTGACTCTAGTAAGCTGAGAACAAACACGCCAGAAAAAAAAAAAATAAAAAAAATGTCTTTTTGAAGCATGGCACATTTAACCTAAGCAACTCTCTTTTTCACTGTTTGTTTTTTAGCTGAGGGGAATTCAGGTCTCTGCAAAAGGTTTCTAACCACAAGGAGTGATGGAAGGAAAAATATTGCTGACATTTTAGACAGGCCTCAGCAGCTTAATTACATATGGATTTCCATTCCGTTCTAAACAGCCTGTCACCGGGCCGCTTCCCACAAACAGGTTCATGGCACTGGGGTCTGTTGGAATAGACCACTTCAGCAAAGATAGATATCTCCGATTTATCAGGATGCCTGAACATGGCACTCGGATGGGCTTTTAGAGCACTTTCTGTTTTCTACTCAGCACCCTAGAACCAGATGAGGAATCCAGCTAATAGCCTTAAATGAACCCAAATCTTACACATTTTATGAGCAGAATGTAGGCACTACCTACACAGGCACAACACTTTACCCAGACACTTGTGTTTGTCGTGGGCTTTAAAGAACTGTAGGCCTTTTAGTGAGATGAAAACATAAGAACAGCATGGGAGAGAACACAAGTTAAGTCCAGGCAGGTTGCAAACACGATGGCTTCAGGGTATTTTTCTTTCTTGGACCCACATATCTAGAGCAGCAGAGAGCACATTTTATTCATGCGCAGGAAATACTTGATTTTTTTAAAGGGTAGCAAAGAAACCTGAGGTGTGATGCAGATCAGTCTAAAGGTAAAGCTCAGGATTTTCACTGTTGCCTCTCAGACAAGGACACTATGAGCAATCATGGACTCTGCCCATAAATTGCAGAAATGTTGCAATTGCTAAGGTCACAGCAGGAGGACAGTTACTTCCCTGGTGTTCTGGCTAAACTTTTCCTTCAAGGAGGAATAAAAAGTCTCTTGGGCAGCAGAGTATCTGAAGCTGGATTTTCTATGACTGTCTTCTGTGTTGTGCCTCTGGTGCCCAAGAACACCAGCTGCTGTCTCCAAGTACCACAAGCTCCATCTCTGTCTTTAGGAAGTTCCTCATGAACGGCTGATCTTCAGTGACTTCTGGATCACCACTGGCTCTTTCTGTAGAAAGCATCTCTTTTGCAGAGGCCTTTTTTTTTTTTTTTTTTTTTTTTTTTTTTTTTTTTTTTTTTTTTTGCCACTGGAGTAAATTTGCTACCGGGAGCCTGGATTAGCAGTCCCTGGGGGTTTCCTTGGTAGTGGATGGCCATGCACATGCAGCTCCCAGCTGGGCACAGGCCCTCACCAAAGCAATTCAGAAACAGAGCAGCAGGCTCTTTCTCAGGTACAATTTGCTGCCTGATTGTTCGCTTGTAAGACTGGCCCTCAGGGATAGTTGAGACATATGACTTCTGTGCAAACATTACAGGTGTTCTCTAAGCTGAGAGTTGCTCCAGATCTAATACAAGTTTGATGTTATAGGTAACACATGAGCAGCATCAGGAGAAGAAACACTAATTAGATGACTTATGAGCCCTGAAAAGACCAGTAAAGAGATGAAATAAAAGATCCCTTTCCAGCGACCTGGCACATCCCCTCCCAATTGCTATGTAGGCTTTGAGGCTAGTCATCGATCAGCGAAACTGGGATTTACCTTGGCAGTCATGTATAGACTCCACTCTCTCCTAAGCATATTTCCAACTCTCTCTCGGGCGCTCCCAAGACACAAGCCAGGAAAGATGTTGCAGGATCAGCCTTTGTCACAGAAGAGATGATATGTTTATAAATCACACGCTCACAAATGATTCTGTCCAATCATACGCCAGCATATAACTAACCCCCCAATTTAAAGATAGCTAAATTGAGACACGAAGCACTGACCTGACTTGCATGTGATTCCACAGACAGTGAAGGACCAAGACAGAAGCAGCAGCTCTCCCTAGCTTCCCCAAAAGCACAAATAAAGATCCACTTCCTTGCAGTTCTGTACTATCCTTTCCAAATCCCTCCTTCACTCTATAGGCTCGGGATGTGCTCTTGGTACCCATGTCAGCCTGATGTGTACACCATTCATCACGGACCAGGCTTCACAGGACACTTCTCATCTGTTTGTTTGCTTATGAATATTATTTTTGAATAGCAAAAGGTGGGAAAAGAAGGCCGAGGGAGTCCAGAGTGAAGGCTGCCACTCAGTCTCTATGGAAATAATCCACAATGCTAATACATCCTAAAATGGTAATAAAGCCTGTGTTCTCTTATGTAATCCCATAGTAAGAAAGAGCTCTGTCGGCTTGCCTGACAAATGATATCTCTGTAACCTTGGAGGGGATTATAACCAAAAAACACAGGATGGAAAAACAAAGCAATGTGCACACCCCCACACAGAGGGAGCACACAAATCCAGTGGATGCAGCAAAAGGACAAACAACTCCAGTCGGGCCTCCGCGCATCGGCCCTGTGTTATTATGTCTCTGCCATGGAGCAGGGAAAGGATCTCCCTGGTGAAGAAGTGGCCCAGACCTGGCTCCTCCTCTGCTCACAGCCCCCCTCCCTCCCCACGCTCCTCTCCATCCATCTTAGCCCCAGGAGCAGGGAGAAGGCAGGTTTTCCCATTCTCTGCCTTGCCCAGCCTCCCCCAAAATGAACATCCAAAGCCCCGGCAGCTGGCCAAATCCAGTTCGCTTGCGTCACTGGCATGTGGAAGCACATCTGCCCTGGCCTGCGGTGAGGGAGCCGGGGCTACGTGCGCTTCTGAGGAGGATTCATGCCCCTAAATCCATCAAGTTGTATGCTAGCAAGGGGGGATCACACTTCTCTTTTGCTCACAGCTGTGAGCTGTGATTGCACCCTGAGCTTACCTGGTTTGGTTTAGAGATACAGGAAGATGTGTGTGTTTGGGGGTGTTTTGGAGGCCAGGGTACGCTCATATTGGAGCTGCATCCCATGTTTCTCTGGCACAACCATTCTCACATTCCCTCCTCCAGGATATGGCTACCAAACAGTCTGGAAGCTGACCCCATGAGACAACTCACACATGATAATGTTAACGCCAAGCGCTTATCTCCCATGCCAACAAAGGATGGTGGCTGCTCTGGTATCTCTTTCCCACAGATTAAAGCATGGGAATGTTTATTAGAGTGCCAGAAAACTTTCCTGAGAACGAGAGATGACATCAGATGGGTTTCTGCGCTTGATTGAACACTCACCCTTTCACGATGGGCTGAGTTTTAGAGTCTTTTAATGTTTCTCAGGCAGCAGGAGATGAATGAACAGGGAGTCTCAAGTCAGAATATTTCTGAAGGCAGAAGAAACTCAATTCTGAAGACAAATTAGTCCTAGCACCTAAAAAGAGGATATCATGACACTTAAAATGCATGTCAAATCAGCAGTATGCAATTTGACTCCCTGGAAAATAAAGGGTTACATTCATTATTCACAGCAGTCACACTTTTTTTAATTAATAAGCCTGTAATTGGTATTGACTTAAACAGACTGATGACAGTCTTATGACGAGCCATTCCCAGCCAAGCTTCCTACTCAATTGCCCTCAGGTCAGGAAAACAGTGAACTCCATTATCGGGCAGCAGCTTTCTACCCCGAAACCAATCTCCTTCCCGGTCTACCCAGAGGTCACCTTACGCAAGGGCCGCAGCGATGCACCCACCTCCGCAACCTTCCTGCAGCGCTTCCCGCTAGCACCACGGTTATGCTGCAACTCGGGTTGGCGCTCCCAGCTGCGCTGCAGCCCTAACTTTTGGAAGGCCGGGACTTTCTTCAGCGCTTATTTCACTGGGGGAGAATAGGGCTGAAAAGGTGAGCACCACCAGGGTGAGGGCCACCAGAGCCTTCAGGCATCTCCCAAAGGCCCTTCCCTCTACAGCCATGGCAAAGAAAGCAGAGGCTAATCAAACTGCCAGCATTCATTTTTACAAAAGAGCAAGAGCACATCTTGTCTTCTGTTCAGACACATGCTCAAGTGATGGAAGCCCTCTCCACCACCCTGGGTGTACAAGTTATGGTCAGTTTTGAACATATCTGACATAAATCCAAAACCCAGCTTGGGTATACTGCTCCAAAGTGCAGGGAAAGGAAAAAGAGCCATGCTGACAAAGGGCGATGTTGTCTCTGTAGCAGCACAAGGTATGGCCTCATCCAAGACTGATCGCAGCTAAAAGGAAGCGCTTGGGTCAACACTTCTGTCCCCACAGCAAACCTCAGGTGAGGCTGGCTTCCACAAAGCAAAGCGCCTGTCACCTGTGCTTTCAGAGCGTTGCAGCACAACATATGCAAGGCTCTCCCTTATTCTCAACACGCTGCGTCGCAGCCTGGCTGCAGCCGCAGCGCAAAGCGTTGCCAGCAGGACCGAGAGGCCAAACCACGGCCCCAGCACCAGCGTTAGGAGGAAGAGCCTGGAAGCCGCACTGTGGTGCAGAGCCTGCCCTTGACCACCCCTGGATCCCCCGAGCTTGCAGTGCGTGGGCCTGTGGCAGGACTGTCCTGCTCCCTTCAACCCCCCAGCTCCACGACGGGGCAAAAAAGGCCCTTTTCTTCCCCAAGCCTCAACGCGGTGGCCCACAGGGCTTCCTCCAGCACGCTCTGGATGGTTTTCCAGATTTCCATGGTTTTCCATTACCAGGGAGTAGCATTAGAGGGCACTGCGCTGCCTTGAAAGCTGCCACGGGTCCCCCCCCAGGCAAACAGCCCCGAGTGCAGCACGTCCTGCAGCGGAGCGGCGCGCGGCCGGGCTCGCCGGCCCCACCGGGGCGAGGGTCTCCTCCGGCGAACGCGGGGCCTCCTGCAGCAGCGCAAGGCGCCGCATGGCACGCGTCCCGCAGCCTCCTGCTCGCGGGCGGCAGCCTGGGAATGCTGCAGGGGCTGCGTTTTAACCAGGAAAGATGGTCGGGTTTTAATTAAATAAATGCGAAGCTGAATAATGCAATCAGGAGGATTGCCCCGTACTCTTTTGTTTTGTAATTCAATTTATTTTATGCTGTCCCTACACTTTTGGGTTTTTTTGTGTACCAAAGTCTTTTGCATTGATCTCTCAGAGCTGCATTGCAGAGTTTGCCAGGGACAAAGCTGGAAGCGCCGACTGTTGAAAAAAGGGCAGCTGGAACTTTTCACAGCTGGGGATGCATGGGAGGCAGCCTGCGTCTCCAGCAGAGGAACCTTTTTTTCAGAGATTTTGAGCACCAAAGTTCCCACCGACCTTAATCACACTCCTGATAATCAGGTGCAGAAAGATGAGAACAAGCAAACATGCTGTCCTGTTTCTGACTAAGCAGAGCCGTCGAGGAGCTACGCGCAGGCACAAGCATGTGAGCGAGCACATAAACCAAGAGGTTTATATCTTCATTCTGCACTCCTGCAAGCACCTTGTTGATTACTTGCGCATGCAAAAGTTAAATTTAAGATTCTAGAAATGAAAATTACAAAACAAACTCGAGATTTTTTTGCTTTCAAAAGCTGGTTCTGGTTGCTAAGTGACTATAATATACTTCTCTATCACTTCATTTTAAAATCCCACGCGCTAAGAGGAAATTGCCACGTTAGGACATCAGGAATGCACCCGAACAAGATGATGAACCCTACATATGTATTTGCACCGCAGTCCCACTGAGATACCCCAGGGAGCCAATGTCTTCAATAGTTTTAAGTGTAACACTCCTGCCCTAGGAGGTTGCAAACCATTTAAAATGGGGCACAACAAGTTGGCATAAGAAACTGCGGCAGAGAGCTAGAAAAGGAAGGCAAGGAAACAGTCCTAGGAGCAGTGAAGAGAGGACCCACCAGGACCAGAAGAAACTAAAGGAAGGTGTCTATGGGCAGAGTAAGCGAATAAGGCCACAATAAATTGTGTTTGGAGAGCTGGGGGGGGAGGGGGAAAAAAGAAGGAAAAGAATGAATGAAGGGCTGAAGCTGTAAAGTTGTAAAACCAAGGACAAAATTTTAAGAGAACTGAAGGACATCAGAGGAGCATCCTGCAGGAAAAGAACACACACAGTGAGGATGCAGGCCGAGAGCCAGAGCGGCAAATTTTTGGAGGGCAGGAAGAAACATGAATCTCTGATATATTGGAGGGAAAGATACTCGAAGAAGTAAACTGAGCAGCTGAAACAGCACAGACAGTAATAGCTGCAAGACAGCAGACACTCTAGTTCTGGTTTCTGTAGCAATGTATGAAAAAATGTTCAGAATCAAAGAGAGTGATTCCTCTGTGCTTTATCAAGTGTAACATAATGGAAAATATGAAAAGATTTTACTTCCCTTCCCTAATAACTCGGGGATCCTTAAAAGGGACCATTGATTTTATTTTCTAAATACCATCTTACCAGAATGCTTGTGCATAAGAATTATCATCAGCGAATAAATCTGATAGCTGGCTGTGTCTGTGGATGAAGTCTTTCGGCTTGCTGATTCTTAGGCTCGTGGGCATCGCTGTCTGGTATAAGGTCTGCATGTAGCCGTAACAAACCCCATTGCTTTGTAAATACCCTCTTTATTCACCAACCACTGCTAGGTTTTCCCGCATGGCTCCCCTGCACCCCACTCAAACTGGAATGTCCCATTCGGTGCCAAGCAGAGAACAAGGACACGCAAGCACGGACACCCTAGCACGGGCTTCAGCGCATACACACACAGCACGTGCCTGGGAAATGGGTCCAAGGCTGAGCCTTGGGGGCTCTGCGGCACATGGAGATACGGGCCTAGGGACTTCTCCAACACGGATGACTCTACGGCAACTCTTGGAGCTAGAGCTGGCGTCCAAGCACAACTGTGCACCAAACAGCCACCACAGAGAGTGCAAGAGAGTTTGCACAGATAATTCAGAAGGAAAAATGATCAAACGTGATTGACAATGAAATTAGAGAGGCGGTTTCACTTCTAAGGAAAAAGATATGATTTCTGTCTACATATATAACACTTAGATCATTTAATGTGATCACACTGTGAGTTTGTGTGGGTGTACATCAGTAGTTTGTCACCCACACCATTTTTGAGTCTGCTGGTCAGAGAATTTAACAGAAAGGTAGAAGGCACAAAGACTTAGGCTCCTGCAAGTTGTGCGACATTAATGGCATTCAGTCAAAGTTTGTGTTTTGGCAAATGAAAATTGCAATTGCCCTGCAATCTCAACAGACAACTGGTTTGTCATGCCAGTCAGTCCGTCACCACAGGAGGGTCCCAGAATGGGGTGCTCCACAGGCACCTTCTGACCTGGTCAAACAAATAGCCAGAGCAGGAGAAGGGAAAGGTGTTTCCAAAGGTCACAGGAGACATGAGAAGGGGCAGGGTGGTGCTAGGAGGTCATGGCAAGGCACAGCAAGCTGCAACAGGGCAGACAGTCCCTGAAGATGTGGGGGGTTCTGCAAACACTGTGGTGCTTGATCCTGGTGACCGGTGACACTGCAGGAGCGCTGGGGATATAGGACAGGAACCAGCAGGCAGCCAGGTTTCCAAATGAGCTTTTCTTTCTTTATCAGCAGGTAAGAGTAATGTTTTCTTTGAAAGGCTATAAAGCAGGAGGATGTGACCAGGTGAGTATGGGTGCAAGTGAGCAGAAGCAAGCTAACCCCCCCTCACCTCAGGCATACTCACTGCCTGCACAGTGAAGTGAGCTACACATCAAAGAGCAGCACCATCTTCTTTCCTCTGGGTGTTGCCAATGAACATGGAGAAGTAAGAGTCCAATAAAGCTCCAAGTGAATACTTTTGATACTTTGGCTCTTCACCTCCCTGCCCACATGCCCTGTCTCTTGTCTCTTAGGAATGTCCTAACCCTTTCTCCACTTGCTGTCTCTTGTCTTGCAGCTCCTGTCCCCTCCCCGGTGCCGCATGGTCTCCCCCGCAGCACTGCTGGAGCATCTCTGGCATGCTGAGGGTTCGGGGCAGGCAGGAGATGGTAACCAAACCCGACTCCTCAGAATAGACATGTTCCCCCTGCTGCTTTCCACCCCCCATCTCCGGTAATCCTACCCCAGCAGGGCAGCGGCTGGAGGCAGGAAACGGGGCAGATCTGTAGAACTGGAGACGCTCAAGACCCTGGAGATTAACTCTACCCAAGAAGAGCAACTGCTGCTCGAGTCGTCCTGCCCCCATCCGCAGCCAGGAGAGCCAGCCAGCCCATCCCCAAGGCTCCAAAACAGGTGGAAAACGCGGGGGTAGCCGCAGCCCTCGGAGGAATCTCCAAACACATGCCCAAGGGCTGGACATAAGCAGGTACAGCATGGGGAAGCCACTGGGCGAGACCCTTGCAGAGGGGTGAAGACAACGAGCCAAATAAAGACAAGGAATTTGGCGCCCCACTGGAGATAAAAATACACTGACTCCGCCCCTGCCTTGAGCCGAAGGAAGGGCTGAGAGATTGATCTTCAAGCTCACCGGCTTCATCTGCACTTCCAAAGGGGTTTTAAAAGATCCGGCAAAGATCCACAGAGTTATTATGCATCGGTCACACTAAGAGCTGCCAGGAGCTCTCCCAGAGCACTAGAGCGAGGGCTCACACGTGTCCCTTGACTAACACAGGCTTTGCCTGCTCTGCGCTTTCGATGCTGATGGCCTGAACGTGTCACGGGGGCTCTTTTCACTTCCCAGACCACAGGAAGGCACAGCTAGAAGTATTAGCTCAAGGCTCCCAGATGGGAAGAGAAGACCAGCACCACATCCACGGCCTAAGGACATGACACGTAAAGCGAAACTGGTGAACAAGCTGCCAGATCTGTGCAGTCTCTGAGGTTGGATGTCTTCACAGCTCTGTGGGAGCTGCTGTCGAGAGGGAAGAGCAGGGGGTGAGGACACGAGGGCAGCCCGGGAGTGGAGAATGAACTCAGTGAAGCCTGGATGGCCGCCAGGCTTCTCCAGAGAAGCACAGCTGAGAATGGAGCTACTGTGCTAGAGCATCCCACACTGGGCAAAGTCCCATGAGCGAGCAGGGAGTGGGTCTGCGTGACAGCCAGCACACGAGCAGGGACAGAAAGTGTGGGAGAAATTCCTGACCTGGAGCAATGACTCTTTGTTCTGAATGGCTTTGAGTAGAGGGGAAACAGGAGGGAAGGAATCACAGAGAGAAATAAGAAGCAACAGCCACCAGAGGGGAAAGAGGCTCCATTTTTCTGCACTGCTGAACTGGGTCACTTAGTCTTCTCTGAGAGCAAGGATGTACCAAAAAAAAAAAAAAAAAAAAAAAAAAAAGATGAGGCATTTCAATTACAGACCACATGAGAACAAATCAAGGGGACTGTGTACATACATCACTCACAACAGCAAGGCACAAAGCAATACTAGGCTGGGTGCAAGGCAGAGGGACTATGGAGATGATGAGAAAGATCAGACTCGATATTAATACACTGGGGTGGTAAGGAGACCATGAACAACAGCCAAAAGAAAAAGCCATAAAGCTATAAAGAAGATAACTCTAGATTTAATATATGTGTGACATATCTGAGAAGAGTAATATATGTGCTCCAGATCCAGGGATCAGTGTAGGTCTAATATAACAGAAGGCACTTTCATATGTGCACTACAGCAATCAAGAAATACAGGGTAACAGGAGAAGGTGAAAGTGCAAAACTGTAGAGCAATAAAGCCTGCAGATAACTTGTAACATTGCAATCATGGTGTCATTTCACAGAACCACAAAATGCTGAGGTTGGAACAGATCTCTGGAGATCATCTAGCCCAAAACCCCTGCTCAAGCAGCATCACCTACAGCATGTTGCACAGGGTCACAGGGTTTTGAGTATCTCTCCAGGCAACCTCTTCCAGTGCTATGCCATGCTTATAGTAAAGAAGTTTCTCCTCATGTTCACATGGAACTTTCTGTGTTTCAGTTTGTGGCCGTTGCGTCTTGTCCTGTCACCGGTCACCGCTGAAAAGAGTCTGCCCCCATCCTCTCAATGTCCTCCCTTAAGGTATTTATATACATTGGTAAGTTCCCTTCTCAGTCTTCTCTTCTTTAGGCTGAACAGTCCCAGCTCTCTCAGCCTCTCCTCATAGGGAAAAGCTCCAGTATCATCTTTGTAGTCCTATGCTGGACTCTTTCCTGTAGGTTCACCTCCCTCTTGTCCTGGGGAGCCCAGAACTGCACCTAATACTCCAGATGTGAGTAGAGGGGCTGAGTAGAGGGGGAAGATCCCCTCGCTTGACCTGATGGCAACACTCTGCCTAAAGCACGCCAGGATACCATGGCTTAGAATGACATCCAGGATGTCATGATGAGCTGCTCCATCACCTTTCCAGGGACAGAGGCGAGGCTAACTGGCCTGTAGTTTCCTGGGTCCTCCTGCTGCCCGTTTTGAAGACTGGCATGGCACTGACTTTCTTCCAGTCTTCGGGCACCTCTCCTGTCCTCCACGACCTTTCAAAGATGGTGCAGAGTCACCAAGCAATAACATCCGACAGCTCCCTCAGCACTTGTGGGTGCATACCACCAGGGCCCATGGATTTATGGGTGTACCACAGATATACATGCATGATTTGGTAGAAGATGGTATACCTTTAGGGAGGCCTATATAGGAAAAGAAAACTTTTGCTAACGTGGCAATAAATGCAATCAATATAGATTGCCAGAACAATCAAGTTGTGTAGAGAAACCAATACCTGCAGATACCACAATCAATAAAGCATGATTCTTTATGTGCCTCAAGAAGAAGAAATGTTAATACCTAGATTGACCCCCTTGCTTTGCTAGGACTGTTTTAATTTGGAGATAAGCACTCCTTTCCATAGATATCCTCACTGGAAGCAGGATTATGCCCATATTTTAACATTTGTACCCCACATGCCACTACGAATCCGATGGTTTAGAGGTAGTACAGTGGATTGGACAGGCCCAGTCTGTTCTGCAGCACCCTGATCTAAAACCTGTGGCCAGGGGTCTAGGCACTGATATGGTGACAGGGCTATCAGCCATTCCAGTAACATGGAACAAATTAAATGCAAAATGAATTATGCACTCAGGACAGTGGTATCTATGTCAGCTCCTCTGACATTAAAGCCAATATAATTCTGCTCTCTTCCGTATTTCCCTCCAACCATAACTATCAATGCCTTTACATTTTGCAAGATGTCTCTTAAACAGAGGAGCTGTCAGGTGGCTGTAGCAGTTGAGCATGAGACAACAGGTCCCTTCACACTTCAGCACTATGTAGGAGGCAGTTTAGAGCTGAGGAAATAGCACATATTCCAGATAGTATTGCTCGGTGATTAAGGAGTTAGCCACTTACATTTTGGGCTTTAGATCACACCTCTCCTGACTATCATGTCTTGTTTGCCTCTCTGACAGCAACAATTCTAGTCTGCTGCAAATTCAGAAATGCTTCACCCCTCAAATTCAGAATCCCCCCTGAATATCTTGTGTCTTTGAGGTAAAAATAAATAAATAAGCTGAGACTTGCTAGTATCACTGAATTCTTGTTTGTTTGTTTGTTTGTTTTGTTTTTTGAATCTGACAGCGACTAAGGTCATGAGGATGTCAGCAGCCAAAAAGCATTACAAGAGACAAGATCTGGAACAGGTAATGGCCTAATGGGAGGGGAAGTGGGAAGAAGACAGCTGGACTGAGAGGAGATAGGGAGGGCAAAACAAAGGAGAAAACAGAATATGACAACAAATCTTGTCTAGGAATATCATCTACCAGGGGATGGTAAACCCTCACAAAAAAAAAAGATACAAAAAAAAATGTCCTGTAAAAGATGTATAAAAATGCTGATTTGGAAAAATCAGTTTCTCAAAATAATTTCTGACCACAGATCAATCACTCAATTTAAGTGAGAAAGTGTGGCAGCAGACAGATACTGCTACCCCACCAGAAGGTCTGATGATGAGAAAGATATTACACACACAAATCAATACATACAAACACACATTCACATGTGCGTGTGGTGGAAATTCCTTAGTACTTTGTTGTTGCACATCCTAGGCTGTTCCAAAACCTTCCTCAAGGCAGACGGAAAACACTTTGCCCCCCTATGTGTAGTGTGTGACAGGCTGGGATGTAGAACTGGCAAGGAGGCTTCCTACCATACATCAGGCTCTGGCATTTTGCTGGAGGCAAGATGCCCCATGGGCTCATACAAAAGTCCCCATTTCTACCCCAGTTCTGATTATGAGCTCTGCAGACAGGAGGCAGTTGCACCCCTCTCTTGACAGCTTCCTCTCAAGAGTGATTGATTGATAGATAGACAGATAGACAGACAGACAGACTTTGTGCTATGCAAATGACCCAGGGATACAACTCCAAGAGGCTGTAAAGCAAGAAAGAGAGCCATTGCTTTCCCACATGTTAAGGTCTGGGACCTCCTGAACTCCTAGCACATGGCCAAGAAAATTTTAAATTGGAAATATACACAAATTTGCCACTGTATAACCTTGTGCCAGACAGGATTCTGGTGGGTTTTCAGGCCAGGAAATACTCAAAGACCTGAAGACTATGTAATAAAAAGATGACAGACCATCTCCTTCATCCTTAGTAGTTAAACAAAAATGTATAGCACAGACTCAGGAGCAACTTCCCACGGAGAGTCTGACTGATGATCTATAGTGGAGACTTTGTCCCCATTGAGAAGTCGCCCAGGGCACCAGCCACAATGCGAAGCACTCCCAGCATAACTGATGTTGCTTCAGGAAAACCATCATTTAGCATGATGGTTTCACTCTGCTATGGGAAGTCTGCATTGCAGGAGCTCAACAGGTACAGAATTACACCAGTTTTCACTCAAGCCTTTTGCAGTGCAGTGCTGCTCTGCAATTCAGAAGAACTGTCCACACAACTCTTCAGAGCTATTTACATCGCACGGTGTGTGCAGACAGGAACCAGGAGTGTAACCGCTTCTGCTGTTCCTACCTCTCCCAGGAAACACCAGCTTCCTGCTGCCCACGCTGCTGCTGCTGCCGTGCAGAGCTGGGGGAAGCCACTGGCTAGCACGGCTCCAAAACCCAAGCACCACCAGAGCAGATCCATTCAAATGTACACAGACAGCAATGCTGGAATAAATGCCACTTGGAGGGAGAGGTTATTAGACCACCTAATATAGCTGGGAAAAGGCAGCCAACCCCTTCCAAAGCAAGCAGGCTTCATGTTACAGGCTGTGAAAAACTATTGCAAGCTGCAGGCTTTACCGGAGCTCCAAACTCCAAAGCAAACGGCCGCTCGGTTCAATTTGCACAGGTGCTTTCCTCTGGCAATCAGACAGATGAAGATTGCCCATTCATCTGATTTGCAAGTTATGTAATCACGAGAAGAAAATAGGTTTTGGTTTTGTTTGTTTGTTTTGCTTTAATAGAAGTCATGTAATCACTTTAGGTTTAAGCTCCAATTCAAACTGGACTATTTTTACATTTCAGGTCTGATCTCTCTGGAGAGATGATGAATCCTTTTGCCAGGCTTAAAAAAAAAAAAAAAAAAAACGAAGTTGTGACAAACAATGTTGAAGGACTAAAGAGCTACACACGGTGCAGTAAGTCCCTTCTCATCCTCAACCCTGTGATGCACTCACCTTTTGTTCACCCCACAGCTCCCAGACAGACATTCCTAGGAATCTGTATTGCAGCCCAAACTATACGGCCTGAACGTTCCTTCAATCATGTTTCGGTTCTCAATTATTCTTTTAACTTTCTTGCACCTGCATATCCCACTTCCTTCTCCCCAGAGGTAATCAGTTCAGCATTTCACCAAGGTTTGGAGATCACTAGGTGGTTCTGGACTTCTGTCTTCAAAATCCAGCAGCCCTGGCTTTTCAGATATGTCTTTTGACATTAACTGTCACTGTGCATGTTACCCACAACCCTAGGTACAACACTGAGTTGCCAAGTTTCAATAAACTGTACCGATAAAAAAAAACTGCACACTTTATCCGAACCATATCTGATCCACTACACTGTTTCAAGTCCATGCACAGACCAAGTGTGGGCTGCCTAGAGCAGACCAGGCTTCTCCACAATGCTATGGCTGTTCCCCACCACCATCCCTCTGCATCTCAGGGGGTCTTCTGCTAAAGCCACCACAGAAATAAAATCTGTGTATAGACAGGTCTCAAATTCCAGGAGTGTTTACAAACTGATTTATTGCTTCAGGCCCCATCAGTAGCTGTTTTCACTACTTGTTAAACAATTTGGATTTCACTCAAGCGCTTCTCAGGCAGAAATGCCCATCATGTTGGCAGCAGGATTAAAATGGCATGTGAGCAAGCCAGGGTGAAAATGTCCCCATTAAATTTTCATCTTTCCTCCGGCTACTCTGCCTATAGATCTACACAGGTATTAAGACAGCTCTGTCAACTAAAAGCATTAGCTCCACTTCCAGAAGCAGCAGAGCAGCCAGCATGGCACTGCGGAAGGAAGTGACCCTTGCTGAAGCGGCTGCGCTCCCGTCGCACCGGCACGTCACTGAGCACCCGCTGCCTCCATGGGGACAAGGTCAGGTCCCTGGGGACTGGACACACAACTTGCGTGACCCTCCTTGCATAGCACTTCTAGGAGCAGCCAAGCCGGAGAGCATTTTCCAAGGCTGTTCTTTGTGCTGGTTACCACTGGGACCCCATCAGTTTGAATCAGAAGTGCTTACACAGCCTAGAGCATCCTGAGCCCTCTTCAGCAGGGCCCGCAGAGGTCACACCACACTGGGGAACATCGTCTCCTCGAACAGGCATCTCACTGCGACCTACTGAGACGCTCCTATTCAGATCCTCCCACGTTCTGCCCCAAAGCCCTCCAAGACAGAGGCAAAGATGATCCTGCCTTCGAGTCTGCAGGGCTTCCTCACTCCAACCCACACTCAGTCTTTTCTTCTCTCACACTGCATTTTCCTTCAACCCTCCCCAAAGAGAGAGACACCAAAAGAGATGTCAAAAGTACATCGCTCAAGGGTGCAGCCACCTTTTCTTTACAGTCCTCATACAGCTGGGCCTCCCACTGGGTTGGCTTCCATGCTCCCTGAACTAGGGCAAGCAAAAGCCTGTAATAAAGCAAGGAGACCTTCATGGAAAAAATTAAAATGCTACCCAAGGTGAGTTTGCAGCAAGATGCTCCCTCTGCTAACCCAGAGTTGGGACAACAGCCTCATCCGCAGAAGACCTGTGCTGTCAGAGCTGGGCTTTCTGGCCAGAGGTAGCTGAGGACCAGACCACTTGTAGTCATTAAAAATCCCTTTTTTTTCCACAAGATTAAGAGTGATAAGCCCAGTCTTATGGCTAAATTCCAGTTCAGGTGATTACATGTTCCCTATCTTAATCCTCCCACCTGCTCTACAGATCTACCTGGACCAAGTAATATCAAGCCAATATTTACTCAGTAACCAACATTCATTTTCCAGAGGTAGCACAGGAAAACCAACAAGTCAGGTTCAGGGAAGGCTATTCAGAGGAATTTGAAACCAAAAAGAATTTGACAAGCACAGATAAGCAAAAAAGTATTTAAACTGTCTACCAGACAGAATATTCTTCCTAAAGAAGCTAATGAGGAATCTAGAGATTTGTGCGCATTTGACTGCAAACGTCCTATTACTATAGATCCAGCATTAAAATATTGCTAAGGATGCAGCTTTACAATACATACTCCATGCAAGGGCCCATTAACAATGAGAACTACATAAGTATCAGACTGGACCAGATGGCAGAAAGATTTTTTGCATTTTCTTGTCATATAGTTACTGATGGCTCTGCAGCATCGTCATAATAGTTTGTCCTCCAGCTGTAGAGTCATAATTGCATTTTATTTTTGTATTTCTTTGCTATTTTGTACTAAGCACAGCCCTCAAAATGGCTGCTTTTGTTCCATGCAGGACACTTCCCTCCCTGCACTGGCCAACTCTAACTTCTCTTGTGACAACCCATTTATCTTCCTTAATATTTGCTTACCCTTTTTATTCCGTCTATTTTCTTTGACATATATTTTTAATTAGACACACTTCTCTACTTTCATTTCCAGCTAACACGTTTATTTAGAAAGCACAGTGTTCTGTGCTTTGAAGCATCTGTATTGGATGCTTAAAAGGTCAAGCCTATTTCTTGCAATAACCTTAGCCTGGCCAGGTTATCAGTCATACCTCACGGATAATACGATCCCAAAGGAGCTCATTTGTATGAAAATTGCATTCAAATCTTTCTGGGGAGAGGAGAAAAGGGTTTGTAAAAATATAGCAGAAGAGTATCACACCAATATAATAATTATAATTTTCTACTTTTAGAGAAAACGTGTTTTTCAAAACGAACACTCTTCCTTCTAGTCTTACGGTATGTTTGAAATCTCCAGAGATTTTGATAAACACATTACAGTTCTCTCTGCACCGGTGCTGCAGAGCTCCTGAGCCTCCAAGTCTGTTCCAGGTAGCAGGTTTGAGGCTTGCACATTCTCTCTGCACTTCTCAGAAATTCTGGAAGCACTGGAGCTACCTCATGCAGTGCTCTACCAGAGACGTTAATCTCATATTTATATGCAGCAAGATGATGCCCAGTGAGAGGGACAAGAGAGTAAGAGACAGCGCTGAAAGACGAGGGTTGCTCCTCTAGCCCCACACAAGGCCACGGGTTGTGGCAGAAGTGTATCTCTGGAGCCAGGCCTGCATCAGGAGCGTTGCCAGCAGGCCGAGGGAGGTGATCCTGCCCCTCTGCTCAGCTCTGGTGAGCTGGCTGCAGTTCTGGGCTCCCCGGGACAAGAGGGACATGGAGCTTCTAGAGAGGGTCCAGCGTAGAGAGCAACAAAGATGATTAAGGGACTGAAGCATCTATCTGTGAGGAAAGACTGAGCGAGCTGGGCCTGTTTAGCCCAGAGAAGAGAAGACTGGGAGGGGATCTGATCAATGTGTACAAGTACCTTAGGGGTGAATGTAGAGAGGACGGGGCAAAACTCTTTTCATTGGTGATCAGTGACAGGACAAGGGGTAATGGGTGCAAGTTGAAACACAGGCAGTCCCATCTCCATGTGAGGAAGAGCTTCTTTCCTGTGAGGGTGCCAGAGCCCTGGCACAGGCTGCCCAGGGAGGCTGTGCAGGCTCCTTCTCTGGAGATCTTCCAAACCCGCCTGGCTGCCACCCTGTGCCCCGTGCTCTGGGTGTCCCTGCTGGAGCAGGGGGGTTGGACTAGGTGATCTCTAGAGGTCCCTTCCAACCTTAACCATTCTGTGAGTCTGTGGAAGCATCTGCTGTCAGAGATTCAAGCCTTGCCCTTTCTGACCTGAAGGGCAATGGGGAACCTCAGTGCCACCTCCAGTTCAGCACTGCCAGAGAAGGCTAGCGCCAAATTTATGCAGTCAGTTGGAAAACACATGGGAACACCACCAACAACTATGTGCTCCGTTTTACTCCACCCAGGAGCTTTACAAGCAACTGCAGGTGCCTCCGCACCACTGCACGAGGAAGGCAGCACTTGCCAACTAAAGAGTCTCACTAAGGCACAGACAGGTCACATCTTCACTTAGAGCAGTGGCAGAGCTAGAAACAGCATCTAAGCTGGGAGCAGGAATTCGAGAGAAATCACACTTCGCTGACATCCTAACTTGGCCCCCACCATTGCCTTGACAGCAGCCGTAGTGGCTGTGCAGCTTTATGAGGAGTCACTCCAAGGGTGCAACTGCAAATACCAAAACGGGGGAGAAAGTGGGAAGTCATGGATGGGCACGCAGCGGGTTGCAGCTTGGTCTGCAATCAGCTTAAACAAAACAGAAAATGTCCTGAGCTGCTCCGACTCTCAACCTACTACATTTATTACCTCCTCAGATGCAAAACAGTTGGACACCTATCTCAAGCCAAGTAACTGAACCAATTCCAAGATAAGCCAGGTTCTCTTCAACGCTGCTTCAGTGCCATAATTAATTCACCAGCCTTTCCCTTTTCTCTCCCAGTGCCAGGTCAGCAAATTCACATTTATGCCAATTACTAAAACTGTATTTTGCTCTCTCTGGCAGTTTATCAATTTTATTGGCGTGGATATGTCTTTCCCAGATTGCCTTCTGAAGTAAATGTATGGTAAAACAAACCATTGGACCAGAGAGAGCAAAAAGTCTGTGTGACACACGAGAGGCTGAGCCTATGCAGAGGAGAGAGGGCCCGCGCCTGCATCCCCCCTACCCGATGAAGGACCGTGGCAGCGCTCCTCCGCACACAAGTGCTGGAGCACCCGCTCTGTCGCCAGGATAGGGGTGGGCAACGCTGGCATTGCTGCTACTCGCGGCCATGGGTAGCTCGCATGGTGCAAAGCAAGCCGCCCAAACCAGGACCGGCTTTCAACCCTTCTCTGCAGTGTCTCTCAAAGCAGCTGCTTTTGCAGTGAGACATTTCTAGCTTCTGGGATGACACAAGAAGCCTACTGTGAAACACAGCAAAATAAGATGCATTCAGGCTGCCTGGAAGGTATCAAGAACAAGGAGCATGCCTCTATGATGGAAAACAAGTAGCTAAAATAAAGATATCAGCTCTCCAGCTGTGTAACCAGGGGTCCTCACTGTGAAGGCATGTGTACAGCAGCCTTCTCCACTTTCAAAAAGCTCCTCGGATTTCACTGCCATCTCAAAGCTGATTATAGTTACCCTCCAGGTACTGTCTGTATTGCAGTTTATTAATCTGCTCACCTGTTATTATTTTCCCTCCCAAATCTGTCACTCTTCAGCAGTGCTATAATTTAACTCCAGCTGAAGGCTACTTGCGTTTTGATCACAACTTTTTCTCGTTTAGTACATGCCAACAAGAAAGCTTGAGCTCATCCAATGATAAATGACCGTAAGTGTGTTTGGCTTTCTGAGATTCATTTAGAGCCCAGCAAAGAGAAAAAAAGCCTTCACCACGTACGAATGCCATTGCCCAACCATGCCACGATCCACCGGGGAGGGTGGGCTGCTGGCAAGGATCTAGGTGCTGGGGCAGCCCTACACACGCACAGCCAGGACAGGGAAGGAAGCAGCACTGCCCACTCGAGGACATGAGGCCAGATGGAATGAGCCCAGTCACACTCAGTAGCCTCCATAGGCTTTTGGTTGACAAACCCATGAAACATGCAGGCTAGGCCACAATTCTGTTTATCATGACACAGAAACCACATGGAAACTAGCAGAGATAACCTGAAGAGAATAACTAGCGTGCTGCAGGGAGAAAGCAAGAGAGATTTTATAGATTTACCAATCCTTTCCACAGCAAAGGTGTTTTGAGGTGAAAGATCATGATCAGCATGAGAAACAAAATACACGCTTGGCTCTGAAAGGAAAAGAGCACCCCTCTGAACATCTCATCTGATCTACAGAGAAATGCTCTCCTGATTTCAAATCAGATGGTCACTGTAATTCTGAGTGTGGAGGCAGCAAAGGATCCAGGAAGCTATCTAAAGGTTATCTAACGATTATTAGGGCTCCAACACAAATATCAAATGTGATGTCTTCTCCCATCTCTTCTCTTTCAGAAGGAGGTGAAAATCAAGAGCAGATGTTGTTTTTTGGTAGAATAGTAAAAGGTGAAGAGACAATCACTACGTGGTCTACCACGTCTCCATAGTCTCCAAGCTGTAGTAAAAGAGATGTTCACCTCCAGCCCCATTATCCCTAAGCAAATGTGATCCTGATGAAAGCACACACACACACACACACACACACACACACAAAAAAAAAAGTACTGAAAGTAAGTATTACACGGGAGAAGCAGGCAGGGAGAATTTTCTCCTGGTTGCTTTGCCTTTCTGGAAGTGCATGTTCAAGCTAACTCTTCCACACGGGGCTAGTGCTTCCCTCGGTTAGTATGTCTTTCAACTGTGCAACGTGGTATTTTACATACCCAACAACACCAATCAAGATCTGCAGCATCTCTTCCCCGAGAGGAAGGCAAGAAAAAAAAATGTATCACTGCACTAAAGTCATTCTGATTTGGCCTGAGGGGATATTATGATGAGGCCTCACTCCTGGTATGCTTCCAGCCGTTTCCATTTCCTCACTGTCGCTTCCTCTCCGATACGTTAGTCTGCACTGTTTGCACAGCTGTCAAGTCAATCGGAGATGCCGGGAGAGTGACAGCCACTTGCCCGACAGCACCGTCTTGCAAAGCCACCCTCCTGTCTGCCACTCCATCCGTTCCAGCACTGTCATCTCCAGCCAGGACCCCACCAGCTGCCCAGGCAGCAGCCACCAGCCTGCACCTTGCTTGTGAAATGGCCTGCAAGAAGCACCCTGCCTCACAGCTTGGAAGGGATCACCTGAAAAGAAGAGTAAAGCCCTCATCCACGTGCACGTTTGTTCCCGAAGGGAAAGAGGCTGTTGCAAAACTGGACCAGGGTTGCTCCCTGCTAGTGCATGTCCTTGACACTCTGCCATTGCTCTAGCTGGCCTCACCGAAGGAGGCACATGGTTGCTCCCTCAGTTTCAGATTTTGGACGCAGTGGGCACAGGTCTACTGTTATTCTGCAGCGCCAGTCAGTCAACAAGTTGCTGCTCCACATTGTCCTGCAAGATGCCATAGGGTTGTGATGCCTTCAAGGAGGGTTCTTGTGCTTCACATGGAGATGAAGAGAAGAACAAACTGTCCTTCAGTGTCCTGGTGGGCACGTGATGAATTCAAAAAGCTGGCAGGCAACTGGCTTTCCTGGTGTTACAATGTTAGCAAGCCCTTCAAAAAACGGCATATGAGAAACAAGGAAGCAATGGATGAAGTGGCTGGAAATTAATATGTACAGTCTTTTGTGGGGTGCCAATATCCTTTGTTGTTTAGGTAACAATCTCCCATGTCTCACAGAGCTACCGATGATCCCGGCTGATGAGCAAGACCTGCTCATTTCAGGTGGAATTATTTGATGCAACTCTACTTGAGAGGAAGATCTCTACACTTCTTCAAGTAACCAGATCATAAAAAAGAAAAAAAAAAAAGGATCAGTGTCGTGCCACAGACCCTGCTGGTGGGAAGGCTCCAGACTGCAGCTTCACTCGGGCACATTACACTGTTCTATAGCCACTACCTTTCAGACCTCTCATTTTCCTCCCTGGACATGCCTGGAAATTTTCCAGGACGAAAGCTTCTATCACTTAGCCGCTGCCACTACCTCCCTGGAAAGACAAGAATGCCCGTCGTGGCTGTTAATTTCTGAGGTGACAGCAGCTGTCAGACCCTAAGAGAGCAAGTGAACATAAACCTTGAAAGCAGCTCACTATTATTCCGTCAAGTAAGATGTCTGTATGGATGCTGAAACATCCCAGGCCAAGGCAGCTTGACTGCTCCCCTAACAGGCTCGTTAGGAGCTCAGTTTATTTTATGTTCTGCTATTGCTAGGCTGAATTTATTCGGAGGCCTCTTAATTATCATGCAGTCCGCTTCAGAAATAAACCCTGCAGCAGTGTCCACAAGCACTCACCAAGCACAGGATTACTGGGCAAGGAGAAGAAAAGTGAGAGGCAAATATTCAGCTGTAAAGGTCTCCAATTTGTAGCACGGCAGGCTCCTGCAGGGCCATTTGAGCAGAGTCACTCTGTGTTAGGGTGATGAACCTGGGGAGCAGCCGCCGCAGGTGAGAGCAGTGGCAGAGCACGGGCACCGCGTCACAGCGTCTGCGGTAGCAGCACCGGCATCACAGCCTTCGTGTCACCCGCGTCACGGCCTTCGTGTCACCCACGTCATGGCCTTTGTGTGCCTGATGGGAAGCCCTCCCAGGGCGGCACCCAGGTTCAGGGAGAGAGATGGGAAGCTGCAGGAGGAGGAACGAGGTACAGCATGAGGAATGTGTGTACACTGCAGATAGATTCCCACGGGCAACATTAGTCTTGGTAAATGCATCATGTTTTGGAGATTGATGAGGTGAGATTTTCACACTGGGAACCCCCTCTAAATAATGCCTTTTTTTTTTTTTTTTTTTCCCCAGGAAAAGCTCTGCAAGCTCTCTGGCAAATATACAAGTGTGGAGGGGCTACAAGTGTATGCTGCGGATCATCTACACAGAGGGAACAACTCCCAGCAAAATACAGGCAGCCAGTGAAGGGGGGAATTATATTTTTAACCAGTAAGACACATGAGAAGGCTGCAGTGCAGCCATTACTAGAAGCACTCGGGTAGACCTTTCATCTAACTATTAGGAGTGTGACGTCTGCTCTTTTGCACCAAAATGAGAATGGACAAGCAAGCACCTGTAACATGGTAGGTGTTTTTCACTCTCTGTGCACCAGGAATTGGCCTCTTCAAGCTTCTCAGAAAGTGCAGGCTGGATATGCAGCCCTCTGGTGAAAAAGCACAGCCCTTTCATGCCCTTCATCCTAAAGGAGGATCTCAATGCACTGTAACTGGGGCTCTGAAGTCCTCAGTACCAGAAGGACAGGCCATTTTTAACCCTTATTGCAAGGGAGGACACAAGTCCAGCAGCACCACAGCCTCATGGTCACACAATTTGGTAATATAAACCAGCCAGCACATCCAAAACAAGCATCACATATCTCCAACCACACCATCTCAGCACGGGTCCAGCATGGTACTGTGCAGCCAACAACCACCATACCCTCCACGCACCTTACCAAAGAGACATCAGACTGATGCTCCAGAAGAGATGTCTCAAGAAGAGATATACTGAACAGCAATAGGTTAAACATTGCTCGAAAATGTAGCATTTGCAATGCATCTTCAGCAGAGAAGCATGAGCAGTGCCAGCTTCATTTGTTTCTTCATATAAAAACAGAAGATACAGAAAAGAAAGAGGACAAAAGATGTGTGTGGGCTCAGACAGTCCATCCCTGCCCGTGCAGAATTATTTACCACTCTGGTGTCTCTCCTCCAATATTTTCCTGTCTGTATCCACATATCCCAAGCAGTGAGATTCTTGCCATTGTCACTCAGAAACCAGACCAAAACATGTGTCCCTTAGAAGTTTTTTCCTGATATTGCACCCAGATTTCTTTCCCTGAGCTGTCTTGCATCATCCCTGCGTGCATACCTCCCGATAACCTCTTGAGCAGCTCCTCTCTCTGAAGCTCACACCCTTCAAATTACATGGAAACAGTTAGGTTTGCCCTTTTAATCGCCAATTACTCATGATAAACACACTTAGTTGCTTTAATCTCTCCTCGTGCCTCGGCTCTCCTCCAGCACCCTAATCACGGTTTTTATTCTTTGAACTCTTAGCTTCCCTGTCTCAGTGACAGTGAGGCGCCTGGAGCCGAGCGCAGAGGTCTGGCTGGGATCGGACCAAAGCTGCACGCTAATTCCATCATTAGCAAGAGCAGGTGCCCCTGGCAGGAAGCGCGCATTCGCTCGCTCGCACATCTCACCCCTCGCGCCACGAGCCGACCGCGGGTTCCTCCCCCTGCCATCACTTGTCCGCCGCACGTCACCGCAGGATTAATAGCTTTCTCGGGGGTAATCGCGCTGGCTGTTGGAGGGCCAGCAGCCCTGGACAGGTTCCCCAGTTCCGCGCGCCGTGTCCTTTGGCAGGGGAAACGCAGGCAGCGCTGGCTCTGCCAGGCTTGGGCCTCAGCAAACGAGCCCCTGTGGCAACGAAGCCCAAAACGTCGCACTTGAATGCTGCGGCTAGGACGGCCTCAAGGGCATCACGCAAGGACGTGGAGCCCTCTGAGCCTCGGGAAAACGGTGTTCCCCGTCCTGCCAACCAAGCAGGCCTGTGCGTGCATTCCACAGCACTCTCCACATGGCCCGACTGCATCCAGGGCAGGCAAACCAGCTAGGGATGTTCTGAAACGATAACCTCCCCCTGGCAAGGAAAAGGCAGCATAAAAGCCACCTGCATACAGCTTTGAAGACATGTCAGCCCTGGCACACCAAGCCAGGGCAAAAAGAGTATCTGGTAATACATGACCACAGTGTCAAATGCTAGCCCGTCCCTGGGTGGCTTGCAGGAGCATGTCCCGCAGGTGGGTAACACCTATGTTATCCATCTTACCTATGAGGTTATTCATCATTCACCTTAACATTGTGCCCACCTGGCACAAATGAAGGGGTGTCATATATTTCCCATTTGCTAGATTTCCTGCCTTCCAGGAACAAATGTCTATAAAGTGGAGCTAATGATACTTGCCTGTGTTAAGACATAGAAGCTGAAAAAAGCCCCCACATAAGCAACAGGCAGTATTAGTATTATATCAGGCTTCTCCGCAATATTTTTCTCATAGAATATATGTGACCTCATGCATCTCCCACCTCTGTGCCTTGGAGGGGTTAAAGGTAATTTAAAATTTTAAGACTTCCCCTCTGATTGCTTCAGTTCTCCTTGTTCCTAGAGAGCTGAGCAAATTTAACTTTACCTGAGCAGTAGATAAGTAAAAACTGCCTCAGCCATGGAGGAGGAATCTAGGTTAATTATGTTGATAACTTAACCTCTAGGCTAATCTCTAGCCCATTAAGGTAAGCAGATGGTCAGCGCGCTGCAAGGGAGAGGCTGGAGCAGCGGCTCCCATTCACAAGGCGCAGGACTAGACGCGACCTGGAGGTGGTTGGACCTAGTCTGCTCCCTTCCTCCCCAGGGCCTTTTTTTGCACCCATTACTAGCAAGGCAGTCTGGAAAAGGAAGCACAGAGCCATCAGGAGATAAACAAAAGGCCAGCAAGGTGGTTTTGCTTTGTTTTGTTTTCCCTGATTCAAGGCATCAGTGCTTTGGCAAAGACTAAACACAGAAAGACACAGGGAATCAGAGTCCCTTATAGCGGCACTTACGAATGCAGGCCGGCCTACCTGAAATGGGGAGGTTAAGCAATAAAAAGGGAATCTTGTATCTGTAGGAAGTAAAGGTCAGACAAGTGTCCTGTGCAAAAGGAGGAAAAAATCACTTGCAAAGCAGCCTATTGACCAAAGCAGATGCTGAAAGCCCTCATGGCCTCCCAGGAGCGCTGCAGTAGGGGCTGTCTCCCTCCCAAGGTGACAGGGAGGGAGGGAGGACAGGCCCGGGGGTCACAGCAGAGGGCTGGGAGGCAGTTTCTTGGCATCTGTCCCCATTTCTGTCAATGATGACCGGAATGAGCGGCAGCAGGGCACTCTGGTCTCTGTTGCTCCATCTGCAGGGAATTCCTTCTCTGCCTTGCAGCAGGGGGGTTAAGGCTTGAATGTCTGCAGAGCGCTTCGCTATGCAGCCCTCAGATGAAAGCAGAAAATGACACCTCGCGTCTCTCTTAGCAGCCTTTCTTCCGCAAAGAGACCAGGATGCTGGGAACTGCTTGGCCTTCCTAAGAGCTCCTTGGCTTCCACTGAAATTGCAGAAGAGTCTTCAGCTGTTCTCCTCCACAGGAACAGCAAAAGTGGAGAGGAGAACAGGATGAGTATGGGTTTGTGTACGAACATCTGTGGTGTACACAAGAGACTCTCCAAAAGACCCATTTTAAGGATCGTGTCTTGGGGCAAAACCACCAGCTTACTCCTGCAACCATGCTAACAGATGACTTCCCACACACGGAGAAGCTGCGGCCCCCCACCAGGACACCAAAGGTCCCAGCACACGAATACTCATCCATGCAGAGAAGTCGGACGGAGGAGTTTCAGACTTCATTTTGTTTAAAGGCACATTCCAAGAGACCTGGTGATGCTGCAACGTTGCACCGTGACATGGAGATCCCTGCACAGACATGTTACAGGATCAAACCACAACGCAACTGTGTTGAGCTGCCAAGCTTAGACCAGCGTGTAGCCGTGTATTAAACAACAATCTCCAGAGGAGATGAGTCCAGCTGGTGCACATTACAGCCAAAGTACTTATGTAGTGTATAGGCTCAGCAGCCTTCCATTACACACTGGCATGCAGATGAGCTGTGCTTTGAGAAAAACAGGAGTTAAAAAAAGCTGATGAGATCCGCGAAGCCCTGAGCGTGTTTACGTGGCGTACCGTGGGCCAACGCAAGCCCTGACCACGCTGAGCCCCTCGCGCTGCTCCGCTGCCGTCGGTGCTGAGATGTCACCTCACACTCAGCACTGCACCTGAGCAGCCACGGTGCTCTCGGACCAGGGCTGGCTTGCACCCGCTGGCTCAGAGGGCGGTCAAGGGAGCCTACTGGCGCCTACGATACGTCATGCACACACAGCCCAGGCCACCCGCCCGTGAGCTTATAAATGCCCTGCTCCTCACCTTCCCTGCCCTGCTCTCCGTTCCCTTCCTGCCGATGCACTCTCTGGGGAAGCGGAGGTGGATGGGACTGAATTCCACCTATCCGCCACTGCTGCCCACACGCGTACGCGCGCCAGGAGGGTTCCCGAAGACACCGTTGCTCCCCAAGGGGAACCGCACACTGCTCCGCGGCCCGCACACAGCCTCCGGGCGCTCATCCCTTTCACGCTGCGCCCCAGCAGCTGAAGCGCTGCTTCTGTCAGAAAAATGACCACTGCCCACGGACCCTTCCTCGCTCATGAGACCTGCTCCCTCCGTGAGCGTCTGCTCAGGCAGCTCTGCTCACCCAGGGATCTTTTAATGGCTCCTTATTCCTGCTAGTGGTGCACAACCGGCAAAGGCCCTCCTCTTCTGCTTCAAACTTCGATATTAGCAAACCACGTCTTACAGCAATATTTATAGCCAGCAGCACTACCCACTTACATACTACAGACAGCTCAAGCCCTGGCACAAGGACTCAAGCAGCTCCCTCTGCCATCCAAGATGGCTCATCCATGTTCGCTGCTGTCACAGCTGGGATGCAGGCTCAGAAGCCCCGGACAGATGCAATGCCCCTCGGCTTGGCAGGGAGGCCTGGCAGGAGCCCACCTGTATGCCACTTGAGTCTTCACTTCTACAAGTAGCCAGGCGTCATAGCCTCAGCTTCACTGACAGACCCTTAAGCTACAGATGTCTAAATCCACTTCCAGATGTAAACTTAAGGAAAAAATACCAGAATTCAGCCTGCTAAAAGTGGCATTATTAGTGGTGAGGTGAGAACAGGAAAGAAGCCTTCTTAAGTCTCGGACCTCCAGATGGGATTGTGCACAGATCAGCAGAGTTTGCCCTGGAAGCTGTGCGGCTCTGCGGCAGAGCCGTGCACCAATGGGCTCTGCTGCTGCTCTTCACAGAGCCTCGTGGCCCAGTTTTACCTCTGCTGCGGAGAGACCGCCATCCAGGCTGGAAAAAGATGTTTTCCATCCAAAAGATGGAAGATGTTTTCAATGACAAGGAAACATCCACCAGCAAAAGGCATGTCAGAGTGATAAGGTGGATCCTGGAAACAGATGAGGCGTGCGAAGGAAGCAATTTGCCTCCTTCCTCAAAATATTTGGAAACAGGAGACAAAGACACAAGAGAGATCAAACTCTGCTTCACTTCCAAGGAGTGAAACTGACAAGCGAGGGCAAGACCCTCAGTGTCTCCCACATGCACGAGAGCACCAGGCGCCTTGCTCAGTAAGCCCACGCCAGAGGTTTAAATAAGTGGTTGTGCTGCCCTGTACTAGCTGGAGCCAGCCAGCCCCAAGTGTCCTCCTCTCTGCACCTCAGCCAGGCATGGAAAGAAGATCCCCCAAGACGAGAAGCAGGCTCCAGGATGCTCCATGCTGGGAAGGCAGCAACCCTCTGCGGCCCTGAGGACGGCTGTGACGAAAGCACGCTTCAGAAGGACTTTCCTCTCCCGAGCCAGGGACAGGAAGAACCCAGCTTTGGATCCCATCCAGCCCTGCCTAGTGATAATTTCTAATCCAGCATCCGAAGGATTACGGAAAGTTACAGGAGACAGATGGTGCTGCAAAGACAGAGAAGTCTTATTGCTTGGCTGCAGCCGGTACTTCCTGAGGTTATGCCTGGGATTTCAGGCGGCTCCACCTCTGCCTAAGCTCCGCGTGCCGGGGCGCAGCCAGCCCGGGCCTCTGGCAAGACACCGGCTTGACGCAGCGGCGCCTGGCAGGGCGGCCAGGACACAGCGCGGGGGCTCCCCCAGCCCCCTGCAGCCGCCTCTGCCTCCATGGGGAGCCCCCGCTCCGTCCCTGCTCCCCATGCAGGCCCTTGGCCCACTGGGAGCACAGGAAAAGCCAAAAGGCACCTGGAGGAAGGCGGCCAGCACATCTCGACAAACACCGCATGTGTTAGTTCAGTCCCCCTCCGCCCCCTTTTTTTATAAACACACTAAAACTATTAGGTATCAACTTCCTAATTTTGGCCAAATAGACTTCTCCAGCTAAATAATAAAACAGCAACGTCATAAGGAACAAAACTGCAGTCTGAACCAGCAAGCTGGGAGAACCGTTTAAACCTCCCTCCCTGGCTCACATGAACACTTAATCAAACCAGTTACCTGCCAGATGCTTTTGAGAAAACCTCTTTTTTCTCTGAAAGACGACGCAGCCTTCCAATGAGGACAGGGGAACTTCATGCTACACCAGCCCAGCCTCCCTAGCAGCCCTTCAGCAAAGCCTGGGAGGCACCTTGCTGGTTATTTACCATATTACCACAAACAAGCAATGCTTCAGTGAAACACACAGGAGTTTGGGGAAAAAAGAAAAAAAAAAAAAGAATATCTCCGTTTCTAATGGCAATATAGTCTTCCCTTTACAGGACACCTTTAAATTAAGGAAACGTGGAGAAAGCCGAGTCTAGGCACGAGGCTCTGCCCTTGCCTCTCCACACCTCACAGACCTCGGCAAGCCCTTCTGCCTGCTGCTAAACAGGAGTACTCCTCTCTTGGCTGCATTTTGAGACCTACAGGTGAAAAAGGAACTTGACAGGCTGGGGAGGAAACTACTGACACAGCTGAGTCTGGAGCTGGCAGAGATTGGGCAGAGGCACCTACTTCCCTTCCTGCCAACTCCATGCGGGAGCTGTGCCCAGGAGGGGGATGGCAGGGGCCCCTTGTACAACCCCAAGCATTTAAGCGTTTGCAAATTGTGCGGCCATGCCCGTGACTAAAATTAAAAAAAAATAACAAAGAAAAAGGAAAAGCTCCACTTGAAAAACACTCAAAGTTCAGTGGACCACAATTGAAGAAGGGAAGCTGAGCGTAATCTGAGGGCAGACAGCGCTTTCCACCGCCGCCTTCTGCTCCAGCGGAATGTGCTGAGGGCATCACTAACAACAGGCACATTGTTACACACCAGTTACTCTTTCCTCGGGGGCTGTGGGGGCTGCGGGAACAGTGAGATAATTATTCCCATTATTCCCCGCAATGGTGGGAATGAGACTGCTTTTGTCCTGGGCTCCAGGCTACTCCAGCCCAGGCGGAGCTATTCCAGCAGCAAGAAAACACTCTGTGGAGGCTCCCGGGATGCTTTCGCCAGGCCACTTTTCTTGGGTGACCACAAGGGAATTCCGTTTCTGAAGCCGGCTCCTCTTTCCAGGAGGGGATCCCCAAGCTGCAGTGCGGCCCATGCAACCCCCAGCTTCCCTCCTGCAGCCGCGGCCTCTGCGGAGCCCGGCACGGCCCGCGTTTCGGCTGCGGGAGGGACGTGGCCGCCTGCTGAGAGCCCCGCCGTGGCACCCCCACACGCCGGGCCTGACCCCGCTGCCCTGCTTGGGCGAGGACGGGCAGGAGGCGCAGACAGCAGATGGAAGGGAATTAAACTGAGATTGAGGAGAGGCTCTGCCTCCCCAGAATTGAGACTTATTCCTGGCAACAAGGAGCTGAAAAGCACTTACACATCAGCCCTCCTTGTTAATTCACCAGAGAGTATTATCCAAGCTTGTTGCAAGACTGATGTTCACTGTGGCACGATCATTAATAGCTACCACTTGGCCTGGATAAGGATGCAAAGTCTAGTAGCCAGAAGTTGTTTCTCTCCCTTGCTTGATCATTTTTTTTGATCCCTTGGGCCTGAGTGTAATGATCAGATCAGAAGGCTTGGGCGGCGGGGGGAGAGGGGTGGCTTTTTAGTTTCTTCAAACTCGACTCGCTCTTCTCTAGGCCACGTGTCACCACTCATGGGAGCGCCGATTAGAGCTGCACAGATGCTGGGCGGACACGGCAGCAGTACGTCCGTGTGCCGGCGAAGGAGCCCGCTTTCCCGCAGGGAGCAGCGGCTCCAGCACGAGCCCTGGGCCCGGAGCCCGACGGGGCAGCGCTCCTCCCGCGGTGACCCAGCACACGCGGGGACCCCGCGTGCGTTACGGCTGGCACAGGCCTGCTGCAAAGCAAGAGCAAGGCAGCGCGGCTGCCGAGCGTGACAGCAGGACCGCAGCTGAAAGCCCTTAACGAAAAGCTTTGTGTGGTGCTGCCTTCACCTGGAGCTGGACTAGATGGTCCCTTCCAATCCAGTTCTTTTTACGGTTCTACATTTCAGGGAAGAAACGGGATTGTAAGCTTTCCAGGCTGCACGGTAGCCATCCTTAGGTAACGCCTTTCCACAATATTCCTTCTACTTACATCGTCAAGTGCTGCAAGGAGTGATTTGGTCCTTACCAGCAGTTACACCTCATATTCGACATTCCTTGCAGCTGTGTCGTTTGCAAAGAGCTGTCATTATTTGCCTGTTTTCCACCGCCGCGTCTTCCGGCTTTCAACAAGACTCTGCTCAGAGAAGCCACTGTGGGCCTGGCAGTAACGCGGGGACGAGCACAACCGAGCCGCTTGTCTTCGAGCCCCGCACAACGGCTGCATTCACACAGACGGTGCCTGAGACGCCTCGAAGCTATTGCAGCCAGAAGACAAAAGCCATTTTTTCTTCCGCCTTGTTTTCAAACAGGCGGCAGGCACGTGAGCGTGACACGGGTTCCGCAAGCAGCTGCAATCCCCGCGCTGCGCCCAGGAAAACTGCTGCCGGCACCGCCGGGACTGGGCTTGCCCTGTTCCTCTTCTCGGCCGCCCAGAAGGGCAAATGCCCTCGGGGGCTCCCGTGTCCTCACCAGAGAGAGCTGCCAGGCACTGCGCTCCCGTTTCCAGAGGCATGGGAAGGGAGGTGAGGAGGGACTTCTCCCTGCGGCAGAGGGGCAGCAGGAGCGAACTAATTATAGCAAAGAGAAAACACAAGCAGAGACGCCGGACAAAGTGTGAAGCTCATGAAAGCCGAATGAATTAAAAAAGAAACGGCGCAACAACTAGCGCTGAATTATTCACCCCTGCACCTCGATCTTCCTCCGTTCCCTTTCACCAAAATAATTCTGGAATGAGCTAAAACCGCTTCCTGCAAACTCCAAGCGATAATTAGCTCGGGAAGGAAAGAGGGACAGAGTTTCCTATGGATGTCAGGTGCAGAGTTGAAACTCAGGCCTCAGTTCCCACTCGGCACTTCACCTCCCCTGCGTCAGCATTAGAAGCCTGGGTAAGGAAACAGCTCTGCTCCTCGCGCCTGCATGTGACCAGACGAAACCGAGCTCTCAGTGAGCGCCAGCAGGCTCCAACCTGGATCCCAGCAGGAAAATCCACCGCTGTGCCAGCGGAGGGATGCACCTCTTCCCTGCGGAGAGGCTCTGCCTCCCGGCTGGCGGCCACACTCCCTATGCAGGGCTGGTCTGCTGACCTTCCCCAACCACAAGCCTTGCTGGATATTTCATAACGGGATTGTTGTTGTCTTGTGGGTTGCACATTTAAGATCATTATATTTGCAGCACGGATAGAAAGGATCTATTTAACCAGATCTTTTATTCTCTCTCTCTCACACATACATATATGCTTAGCATGTGCCCCCCTCTGCTTCACCATGGGCAGCTCGCTGCACGCACACGCGTGCATGATGCATGCCCTTTGGCTGCCTCCGTCGCATTTGGGCTTAATTAAACACCCTGGAGGCTTGTTTATAAACCGAGGTTATTGATAGACTGCTTTTACTTTTTTTTTTTAAGGCCCCTACTGCTCCAATTCAGAACTAAAAGAGGTGGACGAAAAGATTCGGACGGGGGAGAGGGAGGGAGCAACACAGCAGTGCTCACATACAAGAGGTGCAGGCTCTTAGAGCAGACTGCAGAAAAACATCACGGAGCTCTGGTCCTCACCACATGTGTCCAGTCAACCCAACCAACTCTCAGAGTAATCGTGACAGATTAGGAAAGAGCTGCCACCCCAGAACACGCCAGGGCCAAAGGAGGGCAAACCAAAGGTACCATTAACGCCCTGCAAGGCACTGCTGTGGGTATTTGCCATCGGGAAGAAACTTGAGAAAGTGGAAACTGTTCCAAGAAGGGAGGTGGAGGACACACAAGCAGTTCCCAACACTTTCTGCTGTTTTGGCTGGGGGGGGTAAATGTTCTCTGACTCTACGGATGATGAACAGATGCTCTGAAACACGCAACTAAATCATGGACAATACAGGATAAGGTTATGCATATTGCCCAGGCAAACTAAGAAAGCCTAAAAAGAAATGCCTCCAGGGATCCTGGTAACCAGACTGGAAAGATACTTTTATCTCCAGTCGGAATAGACTTCCTTGCTTTTAACGGAGGCTCTGGTTTCCAAGATACCTAGTGCAAATGACTGAGACGAATGGGTATATTATTTATTCCAAAAAACTTGCCTAGGATTTATACAGGCTGCTCATCTTCACATTGGATCCAAGTCAAATGCCCCTAATGTTGCCAACACTAAAACTAGAAAATGGTGGGAAACTTAGTGGGAAGACAGGAAAAAAAGCAGCCACTATAAATCACACGCGGCTCCTGAGAGCACAACCACCTCTGAGAGCACTGCCAGCCCCACAGAGACAGGCAGCGACAAGGAGACTGGTGTGAGGGTCAGCAAGAGAGAAATTCAGCCTGATCTTGCAGAGCTGAATATTAGTGCTGCAGGGAAACCACCTCTTTCCCACGCAGTAACTGCAGAGACGGGGACACGGAGGAAACTACAGAGCAGCCAAGCGAGCAGTGAGCAAAAGCCCAAGGTCTGAATAGCCCAGGTCTCAAGTCTGTCCTCACTGTAACCACGAGGCGACTCGTTAATGTCACTATACGCGTCCCTGTCAGCTTGCCCACCTTGTAAGATACTTGACCTGGGTCCCGGGTTTGTTGCCAGACTCAACGCAGCAATGTCGCGTGATCAAAAGCTCTGTCTAAAGTTCTGCACAGCGCCACGCACACTGGTTACCAACAGCACTAGCTGACTGCTTCATCCCATTGCAGAGCAGGCAAAGACTCATTCCTCAGGACATGGAGACTCGGGCACGTCTAGGTCCAGCACCCAGGGCAACCCTCCCACATTCCTTACCCTCAGTGGGGATACTAATGTGGTTTCCTTTTTTAACCAGTTGCATATTTTGACGCAATCTGCAGAACACAATATTTGGGAGACTTCTGCCCAGCAGTGCTGAAGTCAGCCAACAAATCAGGTTACAAAGCTGCAGCAGGTAGTGCTGCTCCACCACGTTCCCCTTCCAAAGGACTGGGCAAAAACAACACCCTGAAAGTGCATACAGTTTAACTTACTGCACAGAGAAGAATCTAGAGCCCCAAATCCTGTACGAAATTCATGGCTTGGGCTCAACAGCTTCATGGCCTCATTCAAAGAAAGAGTTTTAAGGAGAGCACAGGAAAAATGCATTCCACAAAATTATAGCCAGACTTTGAGCAGCCAAGCTTGCTCATGACCCACAGGAACAGGACAAGGCAGACCCACAAGGGCCCTAGTCAGGGCGATCTACAGAAGAGCTTACTTGGGTGGGACAAGGGCTTAAGGGACAGAAGGGATCTGGGGAGCAAACTTTTAAGGCCCAATAGCAACAGGAAGATACTCGAATAAATTTTCTGTCTACCAATGGCTTTTCACACACACACACACACACACACACACACACACACACACACACACACACGAGCAGAGCAAGAAGAGTGAAGCTTTAAAACATTCTGAAGAAAGGAAGGAGAAAAAAAAGAAACAAACCTAAACCTGACATTAAAAAATACTTTAAACATTTGAAATAACTTAGACAAGAGATTAGGCTGATGGCCCTTTCCTTACCCAACTTCCCATTTGAACTCTTCTTGCTCCTTCCAGGATATACAACAATTAGGCTATGGGAACACAAGGATGAACAGGAACTCTGCAGCGACACAAGGCATCACTGCCAGGCAAATCCCCAGATCCGGGTGAGCCTGCCGGCCACGCTGCAAAAGCAGCGGCTACAGCAGGTGACCCATGACGCCAGAAGGGTCGCTGGCCCCTGGGGACCAGCTCCGCATCCCTCACTCACACAGGCTCGTGCCTGCACCCCAAGCGCCCGTCCAGCTCCCCGCAGCAGCTACACAAAGCCACTCCAGTCTTTAGCACTGCAGCACTGGGGTCTACGCGGGACGAGCTGGGATGTGGGGTGGAAGAAGGAATTCCTCGGTGCGTAGCTAGGCACGCTGCGGGAGCACGAGGCACGGCGGGCAGTGCCACTGTGCCGCACCACCCTGCGGGCAGCCCGCACCAGCCACCCACTTCACAAGCTCCACCGCTGCGTGGCAAAGATCCTACGGACAGAGGTCTGGCGGACTGAAGCTCAGAGAGAAACGTACCTGCGACCGACTCTGCGAGGGCACAAGGCAACGCCAGCCGTGGCACAACCACACCGCTCCACGGGGCAAAGAGCGGGAGACGCAGGCAGCTTCCGCAACAAGCTATCGGGGTGCAGGAAACTGCCCCAGAAACTCCACGCTACCCTCTTCCCCTCTGGATTGGCTCCGTAGCCCCTTGGTTGCATAGGCATAAGATCTGGAGATGAAGGGAAAGAGCAGAAACTATTTCAGGCTACATGACCCAGTCTCCACCAAATTGGATTCCCAAACACAATCCAATCGGCTGAGATGGGTAGTGTTGCTGAAAATAGTTTCATCTTCTTGCCATCTTAGCTAGTAAACAGCTTTCAGCCCCCCAAACTGCTGAGATGCTACTATTTATTGGTGGAAACGGCTTACAGAAAACTGAGACTGCTGGTAAGAAAACCGCAGCTCCGGGGAAACGCTGCTGCAGCATGTTCAGGCCAAAGGGACATCTAAGTAAAGAACAAGAAGAAATGGGCTCGAAGCTGCAAACCACCTAAGTTTCATCTATGATCTTCATGTAGGCACAACTCCATACAAACCTGCATGGTTACTGTAGGATTAGGAATGCAGGGAGCAGCATCGGACAGAACGCATTGGGACACGGGGTCTGGCTTCCGTCACATAATCCCTTTCGCAGACAGATCGAGACTCATCTTAAAGCGTGCACGGGTGCTCCGCTGCCACCGTTCTGCTCAAACCCAACAGCTCGAAATTCTGCTCTAATCCCCACACGAGTTTATTCACAACTGATTTACAGAAGCCTGTGCTTTAGCCAGTGCCTTCTCTTAGCAAGCCCTTCCCCCCTTATGTTGTTTACCTGCTAATATATTTACAGAGCACTCACATACTTCTCCCCCCACCCCACACTGTTTTACAAGGGCTAAATGACCCGAGCTCCTCTAATCTCCTCCAGCAGGACAAGCTCCCCACGCCCCGATCATCCAACCGGCCCCTGGGCACCTTCATCGGCAACTTGCTCTTAGCAAGAGAGCTAGGATCGGCCTCCTGCAACCAAAGGAGGAGGCAAATTTGGATTAAAGTAAGTAAATAAATCAGTAGATAAACAAATGAAAACTCCTCCCTCTGTGTTCAGGCCATCAGACTTTTCCCTGTGGATGCTTCAGTCTTCTCCGATCCCTGAGGAGCTGCAACCTGTGTGTCCAGCTCTCTGCACTCCGCTGCCTGTCCCCACCATGGGCACGGGGCGACTAGCGAGAGGGGCTCAATGCTGGAACAACTTCATTTCTGCTCTCTGGCACAGCAGATCCAAGCAGGAATGCCAATGTCAGCACAGGGAGAAAGAAAAGCACAGATACCACTAGCCTCAACAAGAGGCTTTATGGCAAACTCACCAGGACAGAGCAGGCCGTGGGGCTCCCTCCTTTCCCCTCGCCCTGCTCTGCCCAGTGTTACAGGGCACACGCGGTGCTCACCCCCTCCTGCTCCCTTTCCATTAGCACGGGATGATGCAAGGAGACTTTTGCTGCAATCCACCCAGGAATGGTGCTGTCCAAACTGATGAAACAGCAAATCAGCAGAGGAGGCAGGAGGCACTTTACAGAAGTGGCAGTGACACCAGACAAGCTTTCACCACATTTATCAAAGTGCCAGCAGATTCCATTTCAAGGCAGCAGCAACGTTTATAAATAATGGGCAGAGTTCCTCTGCAACTACAGCCTTTTAATAAATAAAAATGTAAAAAAGAAGCTCAAACCGCACAGTCAAGTTCAGCTTCTGCAATCTTTTTGGCCTTTTGGCAACATATGCCAATGGTTTTTGCTTCTGCAGTCCCTGAAAGCCTGACTCCCCCTAGATAATGCCCCTTTAACACACACAGGATCTTTCACATATAGAAACTATGCTCCCATACTGTTACTGAGAAACACGGTGTGTGTGAATATACGTGTGCTGTGCACGTGTGTGTGATTTTACTCCTCAGCTGCTCACTTGCTCAACCAAAGGCATAAAACAAACCAACCCAGCCCTTTTCCTGCACCCTGTAACTTTATGCACACTCTCCTCCTTCTAATCACCAGTATTTTTGAGAATGGTGCTTTGTACCGAGATCTGTTTCCTGCCTCTGCCAGAGGGCTGGAATCTCGCTAGGTCTTGGCCAGCTTGGCAGCGCCTCCCGTGACCAGGCTAGGACAAGGCACTCGGCTCGGAGCTCGGAGCTCCGCTCGGCCCCGCAAGCCTCGGGGAGCAGGGCACGGCTCACGGCCTGCTGCGTGCCCTGCAGTGCCGGCCCCTCGGCCCCAGGGATGCCCCGGCAGAGCGCGGCAGCGCCGCACGCCGACGTGCCTCGCGGCTGCGCCCATGCGCAACGGCGACGTTCTCCCTGAGACTGGCTGCAAAATATCCGCACAGCCCTGACTTGCTGAGATGCAGCGCTGGCTGCGACCGCAGCAGCGTCTCTGCGAGAGAGACAGGGAAAGAGCCGCGGGCAGCGAAATGGCTCCTACCAGAATAATTTCCTCCTCCAGCAAATCCTTGGAAGTGACAGTCCACCACAGCTGCTGTCCCTATCTCAGCAGGACAGGCAGCAGAGCCAGGAGCCAGCCCAGGGTCCAGGCTTTGAAGGATGAAGACACCTCTGTGCAGACAAACCTATCTCAATCCAAAATAAGGTGACTGCTGCTGCCGAAACTACAACATCCTAGCAGACTTACAGAGCTTGCTCCCTTCCCTTTGCCATCTGCTCGCAGTGGTAGCTCTTGTGAGTCCAGCAACACTGAAAAGGCAAAACAAGCAAGCAGTCCCAGGACCCCCTTCTCTACGGGTGCTGTCCAAAGCGAGGGAAATGACTGAGGAACAGAATTAATCACACACAAGTGCCCTGCTCTTCCTTCTTCCCCCCTCCAAAAAAGAGGAAAGCAAAAACCCAAGCCCAAGAGCCAAAGCATCCCTGTCCAGCTGAAGAGTTTGCTCTTCCTGGAAATAGCTCCTTGTCCCAGAAAACTTGCCCTGTTGAATTAGGCAGAGGTGCTGTTTTAGGGCTACCCCCTTCCTAGCAGGGGGAGCAGAAACTCAAGGACTTAAGAATGCAAAATGCAGCTGTCAGAGAAAACACCAAACTGTTCCCATGACCATGTTTATGTCTGGATTTAGATGGTTTTATACCATAATTAGAGCTCCTGTTGCCTTTTGGGGCACAACTTCTGCCTTTCCTTTTACTTAATTGTGAGTCATCCTAGTTACAACTGTATGCAGATTGGTTAATAAAACTGAAATGCAACAAGCTGAACTATCATCAAGGCCGTACAGCTAAGCACTCCTAATCTGGAAATGAAATGCCAAAGGTTCTCACAGTAGTTTTAGTTCAGCATTTTACATATCCAACATGCAGCAAGACGGTGTTTGAAAACAGAAAAAAACACAAAGAAATATTCATACCGAAAATACAATCTTCTTGAAGTGCAATAAAGACAAGCTAATATTTCCCAAATGTCACAATTTAGAAACCTATTCATCTGACGCATTAGTATTAGAAGTAATGCAAGTATCTGTATTTTAATTTCCCTGAATTCACCACAACTCTGCTATCAAAAAATAAAGTATCAGCTCTGTTACATATTACCCGTGCACAACTAGAGCTGTTCCACTTGAGCAAGTTCCACCAGCTTCAGCAGCACAAGACGTACAAGAGTTAACAAACTGCCTCGAGAGGCAGTTCCCTCCTGCAGAGACATTCACTCCATAGATGTCTGAAGGTGTCAGCAGAAAGTCTCTTGGTTGTGCCAAAATTTGCCTAAAGTTTTCATATTGATTTTTTTCTTCTGAAGATTTAAGAACCAAGCACATTTTTATTTTTCACAGAAACCTAAGAATTCCAGTGAGTTGCAGCAACTTAATGCCCTCTGGGCCCCCTGCGCTTCATCAGTCAGTAATGGTAATATAATTGGTAGCAAAATATTAATATAGGGACTAATCCTGCAGTGCTGTAAGCATCTGCACACCCTTATCTCAGCCCCAGTGAAGAGCTGAGCATGGTCAGTGCCAGCCCCTACAGCCCCTGCCAGCACTGAGCGCGGGGCTTCCTCAGAACAGGCTGCTACAGACACGCGTGATTGGTGCATAAGCGTTTCATTCAGCTTGTTTTCTACCACTCTTTTCTTCCTCATGGCAAAGAGAAAGAACTTTTCTTATGAGGAAAGAGTGAGTACAACTACCCTTTCCTATTACAAATAGACAAAAAGTAAAAAATAATAAAAAAAAAACAATCCAGGGAGGGCTTCCAGAAAGAGGAAGAAAGCAGGAACCTGCTGTTCTTCGTGCCGTGGTGCCCAGCAGCCCGGGCTGTGCGCTGGGGCTCCGCTGTGCTCTTTAGCAGGCAGCAGGGATGCAATGGCAAATCTATTCGAGGACTCCTCCTGGATAAACCCTATGTCCACGTGGATAAACCCTATGTCCACGTGGATAAACCCTATGCTGTTTGCAGGCTTCGCCACTGCCCTCATGCCACGAGTTGTCCTCTGTCACCAGAGCCGGGGTAGAAGTGAAGGGGGCCAAGGCAAGCTGTTCATCTACCATTTACCATCTGGCATCATCTACCATTTCTTTTTTTTCGGTCTTGTTTTGTTCCCGAGAGGCATCTTGCACTAAAAGTCTCCATTGGCTACCATGGGAAAACAGCACTGCAGGAGCTCAGTGTGTGACAGGGAGTCAGCAGGGGACAAACAGAAAGGATGGAGAGGAAGAAGCAAGGAAGAAGAGGGGCAGGCTTAATTTAAAACTTTCCGAAGTGACCAGCAGCAAGCACTGCTTTTTCTTACCAGCAATTTAGTCGTGCTGACAGAAGGGGAAGGTTCCTAGTCCTCTGTGAACCAGAGGTTTAACACACTGCAACCCGTTTCCATGGGCTTTCTGTGCCACCAGCCTTGGCAAAGGACTGCCTGGACTCACCGCCGATCCCACGCTCCAGCTGGCTCTTCCTAAGAGCAGCAGAGAGGGAAGCCTGTTCTGCTGCTGCCCCTTCTGTGCCGGCTTTGCAGAATTTAAATGTCATCAATGTGACACTATTTGGGGAGAAACACAAACAAACCTGGAGTCTCTTACCTCTACCCACAAAGAAGAAAGAGGAAAACGCTTCAGCAAAGCAGCACCTACACTCAGCCTGGCGCATCATAGCGCCGGGGGCTTCTTCACAGCTTTGCACTCAGGACTCCCCATGCAATTAAAAGCTCCTGGGAGCTAAAAGTCGCTGAAGAAGCAGCCAAGTTCCCCTGCCCAAGCCCACATCTTTCAAGCTTTTGGCAAAGGACCCTATCTTCTCCCCTCCAGGGGCCACGCCGCTTGCGCGTATCCCTTCTGTTTTATCCCCTCGGGACTGGCACATCACAGCAAGGGTGCTCTGAGGTGTGCTGAGAGGAGTGGGAGGCAAACTGCAAAAAAGCCAAGAAAGAGGAGAAAGAGATGCAGAAAATATGGTAACGTGGTGAGGCAAGAAGGTGACCAGGAGCAAGAGGGAGAGAAAACACACGGAATAACGGAAACAAAGAGGAGCGGGAAATAGGAGCAAATTCTCTCTCAGATTAATGGCATCTCCCGGGCACACTTCGCAGCAGGAAAACCACAGAGCGCCAAACGCAGGGGCTCCTGCTGAAAGGCGGCAGCGGCCGCGCAGAAACCAGCTGCGTGCGAAGCCGCCCTCTGAAACACCCTGTGCAAGAGCACAAAGGCCTAAGCGGGCACCGGCTGGAGCTGCTTGAGCTGAGCGGAGCGCCGCAAGGCGCGAGGGGGGCCGGCTGCCAGCAGCACGGCCCCGGTGAGCCCGGCGCTCGCGAGGCGCCCCGCTGCCCTGGAAAGCGCCCTGCACGCCAGCGGGGGCGTCAGCGCTGGCTGGACGTCCCGCCACCAACACTGCGCTCCTTGTTCGCCGGCCGCCCGCGCAGCGCAGAGCGGGGGGAGCGTGCGCAGCGAGCCCCGCATTGACATGGAAATGGGGTCCTTGCCTGGAGAAAGGACAGAGCGCCAGGTCCGTGCAGGCATGCTGGGAGATCTGGGATACGGGGAAGAAAGAAAGAAGGAAAAGGAAGGAAGGAAGGAAGGAAGGAAGGAAGGAAGGAAGGAAGGA
>VZSV01000025.1:102904-123453 GCA_013398735.1 Nothocercus julius | reverse complement strand
GAAGGAAGGAAGGAAGGAAGGAAGGAAGGAAGGAAGGAAGGAAGGAAGGAAGGGAGTGATGGAGGGAGGGAGGGAGGGAGAGCGGGAGGAGGCGGCTGTTCCAGCGCACACACACACACACACAGCGGACATGGAGGCAACGCTCCCACAGGTGGGAAGGGGAGGCAGGAGAGGCCAAACAGCCTGGGGAAGTAAAGGGAGGACAGTCTTGTTAGCGAGGGGGAAGCGCCGGGCATCGCCACTTGGCCGCCCTGCCCTGTAAGAAGCTACTTAAGTAGCAGTGTTGATTGGACACGATGCTCTCTCGCCCGCAGATCCTCAAAGCATGTGTCAAATGCTAAGGAGGCCAAGCAGAGCCCAGGTTACATACAGATGTAACAACCCAAAGAGCAGGGTAGCCTGCCCATGGTCCTCTGGGAGACCTGCTGCAGCGGGATAAACCTGTGCAACGCTGAGTGTGACCAAGTCTCAATAAATTTCTTCTTTCAAACAACAAAGCCCGTGTATCAGCTCCCTTTTCTTCTTTCCCCGCCTGTCTTCTTCTCTTGTGGAGGGCAGAGGGGGAACAAGGTGAGCACATGGAGGGCAATAACGTGCAACAATCTAGTGCACGTTGCTGCCAACGAGCCTCTCCACGCAGCGCAATGCAGCGGCTCTTCACACGGGCCGTCTGATTGAGCAATACAGCAACGGAATAAATCACAGCAAACCCCCCGATAAATTAAACCTGGATTAGATTAATTAAGAGGAGACATTATGACTCCAATCATGGGAAATTCTACACGCCGACCTGTGGCTTTAATTTCACAGCTGTGCTTGTGCTACCCTGTGGTGCTATCAGTCTAAATTAATTCTAGGTACTCACCCAACAGTCCAGGACAAAGCGGCTGCCCTATGGAGCTCAACAGGAGAGGCCCAGATCTCTTTTCCAGGCTAATCTTCATCCTTGATCACTCTTTACCGGATGGGCCAGCATCTTTCCCCAGTTTCAATGTGCAGAGGCAATGCCAGAGCACATGCAGAACAAGGAATAGAGGACAGAGGAAAAACATAGCTCTGTATTTCCATGGATTCAGGCAACAGACCCAAATTCCTCTAGCAACAGCCTCTACCAGATATCCCTTTCCTACACATTATTTTTCTGTGCAGGACAATGGGAAAGAAACTGGGAAAAGACAAAAAGATAAAACCTGAAAGGGACCTTTAGTTTGCACATTCCTTTCCAGGACGGGGGGGAAAAAAATCTCTTCTTTGGCACTGGTCATGGGATGAGAGACAGGCAGTTTCAGAGTAATTCACTGGGACTTAGTCCAAAGTTCATTTATTACAGGACATGATCATCAGCCACAAGAAAATAGGCACAATACACCTCGCTCTGCTCTTTAATTGGGCTTGCCAGGAATCCCCAGTGACATCCACAGAAAAGGTGTTAGAGAGGGGAAGGCAGAAAGAAAGAATCAAAGGCGAAAAAATGACCCCCTGTAATGGTTCCCTGCCCATCTTCACCCTTCGCTTCAGAAAGTAATTGCTCCCAGCATTTCCCATCAGCTCTCTTTCCTAACCGTCTAATAGGCAATGACAAACATACATGGGAATAAAACTATGGAGAAATACAGGACTTGGCAGTCTCCAAACTCTCCCAGTAGGAATGAAAGCCTTCCTCCAAACTATGAAGACAGAGCACAGACTGCCACAGACAGGCACAACACAAATACGTCTTTTCAAGGCTCATCGACGTGGGAAGGAGATTGCTTTGAATAAAAGCTGTGCTTCCACATTGGGAAAGATTAATGTGTTCCACGGAGCAAGGAAACCTCTCCTTAGATGCGTATCATCTGCAGGAATTAAGAGCCGCTCGCTACCTGTGGGCTTCTCACCCCACCAGTCCCCCTTCTGTAGGGGCTCAGGCGCAGCTGGAAAGCCTGGAGATGGGAGGGCAGGGAAGGGGAGGATGCTCTCCTACTGTCATTAATTTTTGGGGGAAAAAGCAATTCAGTTACCCACCAAGTAACACCTGGTGCCCATTTTAGCCTTTTTACCATTTGTGATTCCTTTGCATACACAGCAAGCAATCTAAGGGGAGAAAAAAAACAAAGAAAAAACAACTTTATCTGTGAGAAAGGCCACTTGCACCAGCTCATGGCTCTATCTTGTAAGCTCAATCACAGGGTGTTGCATCTTGATACAATCAGAGAATAATTGACGGGAAAACTCGAAGAGAAAATTCCCTTGCTTGCAGCCAGGAATGCTCATGCAATGAAGGGCCACCCCTCAAACACTCATGCACCTGAGTTTGTCTCTTGGAAGACTTATGAGTAACACAGCACAGCAAAATCCAACCAGTTCTCCATATTATGCAGAATATATGCAAACACTGCTCTACAACACCAGGCCAACTCATTGGCAGCGAATGAACTGACAAGGTACCATGAACTCAGCCAATGTTCCACCTCAGCATCTTATCTCCACGCTCAGGAAGTGGAAGTGGGAGAGAGGGAGGGAGAACTTGCCAAGGGCAGTTATCAGCACTGTGTCTGATCAGCTTCCCACTTCAGATCTACCTGCTGCAGCCCCAGACACCAAAGACAGCTCCAACACAACACAAGGTGCTCCAACACCATCCTCTCAGCCCTGTTGACTGCCTGATTCAGTACCAACTGCTGTTTGGCCAAGCCCTGAAAAATAACACCCTCTAGCAGGCTCCTGTGAAAATGCCAGGTAAAGAGCATAGGCTAGGGACCTAAGTTCAGGGAGGGGAAGGGATTTTCATGTTCACCAGACCTACCTTGTCATGTTTGGAAGGCATAAAGAAAGGGACCTCACTTCTCCCTGGGGCTGCAGGGCCAGTTTTCAGCAGGACCAAACACCTACAGCACCTGCTTTGCGACTAAACCTGGGAACTCCGCTCTGACTCGCAGAAAGGCAGCTCACCATTTCAAATATGAGGTGGCTGTTACTGATATGCCTCAGTATCAGTGTGGGTGTCCAACGTTAGGCTCTCAAGTGAAGGTACTGGCAGGAATCCTACCACCTGGCTTTGCAAACCTCTGGGTAGAGAGCTCCCACCAGAACACCTATCACACCAAACCAAGAGATCGTGTTCTCCTTAACTTTCACTCTTCTGAATGAAAACAAAAGCACAGCAGAGTACTCATGCCCAAAGAGCCTGTTTTGGTAACTGCCAAAGAAAGCAACTTCCCCACTTCACTCAGTGACCCTCTTCCCCAGAGGCTGCTAAGCTGGGGTAAGATATTGGAAATGCAGGTAATGCAACGCTCACAAGCTCATCCACTGCTTTTAACAGGCCTTGCTGCCCAAGTGCTCCAAAGAGATTCCTCCACTTACTGATACTTGAGTAATCAGTATAAGCTGTCTACACCACGTGCTGTTCCTGCACCAGCTCTCTTTCTAACCCTTTTGCATTTGCCCATTTCCCCATATTTTCAAAAACTACTTGAAAACATTTTCTTTACACTGGAGTCTTCTCTCCTTCCCCTTCTCATTCTTCTTCCTGAAGGAGGGAACGGACTCTCCCTGTACAGCCGGCAGCAATGATAAAGCACCACAGAAGCCCTCAGACATACCATGGGAGCCTTTACAGGATGGTCCCTCCACTAAAACTCTCCTGCCATTAAATGAGGGACCAGCAAGCCGCAAACAGGCAGTGAGTGTCCATCAAGCCAAGTGAGTTCCCAAAGAAAAAGTGATGGGAGAAGCTTCTGGAACATAATGTATCTGCAGTGAAAAGATAAAATGTGCAATCCTTTTTGCTGGGATTTAAACCCTCTGTTTTTATTTTAATTTCATTGCTATTTATTACTATTAATATAACAGTTGTTAATAGTTTTTTACATTATTATCATGTTAATATTCATCTCCTTTTTAACTCCTGTTGTGCAATTTCAAGCCTTCAACAAGGTGGGTTATAAGCAAACTGTTCAATCACTCATATGCCAAAGCTCAACTATTTGGCACAGATGCTGCCAGAAAAGAAACAGCACCAGACACCATAGACACCGGCACTGCTAGAATATAACTGTGCATGTACTGGGAAAGAAGAAGGAGGAGAATTACACATTTTCATTTTTTTTTCCTGCCACTCTGTTTCTCCTTCTCTCAGTCTCTAGGACAAAGAAAAACTGATCACATATTTAATTTTCTATTTTGCCCTGTACTAAATGTGTGATTGCAGGTCATTTTTGTGGCATAACTTCAAGCTCCAGGCAGAAGAAAGAAACACTGTTCCTCTGGGGTTTCTAGGATGTTCAATGCCGTAGTATTCCACGTGCTTCACAACCAAATTCATCTACTTCTACAGTTCCTTCAGGATGGGAAACTAGTCTGCTTGTCCGGCCTTTCCCAGACTCACCCTTCTGTTCTTCTCCCAGCCTCATCAGATCACAGGGTACCTCACAAAGCAAATCCCTGCTCCCAGTCACAACTCCTTTGTGACAGTGTCACTTGTCACAAGCAGAGAAGGTGACAAAGCCAGGATTGCTTCCGGAAAAGAGGATTCCGGGCGTCTTATCAGTGTGTATAAATGCCTGATGAGAAGGGGCGAACCAGGTGGAGCTTGACTTTTGTGCTTCTGACAGGACAAGAGGCAGTGGGCACAAACCTCTACACAGGAAATTCCATTTAAACAGAAGGAAAACAAAACATTTTTACAGCAAGGGTGAACGAGCACTGGAACAGAGCCCAGAGCGGTTGCTGGAGTCTCCGTCCTGGAAGATACTCAAACCCAGAGCAGGCACAGCCCTGAACAACCTGCTCTCGATGACCCTGCTTGAGCGGGAGATTAGGTTGGGCAATCTCCAGAGGCACCTTCCAACCTCAGCGATTCTCTGCTTTGGCAACAGCTCCTGCCAGCCTTTCCCCTCACCCCATGGAGTTCCCCTCCATGGGTCCCAGTCTCCATCCAGCTCCCCTAGGCCTCTTCCGTTCTCCTCCCTAACCCCAGTACAGTTCCATACTCGCCATGATCCCACAAGCACCCCCTTCCTCATGACCTTCCTGTCCAGCTCCTGCCCCACATTGAACATGATCATTCTGTGGGCTGAGAGGGCATAACAGCCCTGCCACTCATGGCAGCTGCACAGGGAGAAGAAAAAAATTTATATTTTTTTTCCTTTCTAAATTTTACATTGTCTCTGCTGAGCACATGGAAAAGCAGTTCTGAGTCTTCAAAAGCTTCTGACTTGGCCAAATCGGGGCAGGTTTGCTCAAAGGTGACAGAAAGCACACCTGTGTCCCACTGTGTTTCAAGGTATGGCTACAAAACATGGAGGAAAGGCAGTACTGGAATAATTTCCGTTTCAAACACAGAAGAACCAAACTTTTCACCCTAATTCTATTTGCAGGAACAAGGCAGAGATAGCTGAAATCTTCCATACAAATTGAGTCTGAATCCAGGCATAGGAAAGTTTCAGGCCATCTTTTTTAAAATTTGGCAGAATAGAGACTCAAAGCACGGGCAGAGCAACAACACTGACCACCACGCTTCCTCAGAGCCATCGGGAAACTGTTAATCCCATTTACTGAAACAGAGGCGAGCAACGGGGAAAAGCATAGCTGCAAATATCTGGCATCCTTAAACATCAGCAGTACATCCGAGTTTTTTTTAACTGTGTATTAATGTTTTCTATCCCTCTCCCCACTCAAACTCTGAGCAACGCGATGCAGAGAAACACAGGGAACATCAGTCAGATGCTAGTTGAACCTATTTCTAGAGGTTTGCTGTCACAGTGGAAACGCTGCATCTTCCCTGCCCAGCCTAATCCTACATTTGTCTATCGTTTCTGCACGGGGAAGACCTCCAAGGAAGATGCAGATGCTACAGAAGCTAATGGTACAGCAAGCACTCTGATACCTGGGATTAAGGCCACAAATGTTTGGGTTTCTGCAGGAGAGCATGAGCACACAAGCAAGATGAGCCCTGGGAGCTTTAATAAACCACACACTAGCCTTACGTGGAGTGCAGCCCGTAAGATAAAGAATCACTTCACAGAGTTTCTGAAGTCTTATTCACGGTCTGTTTGTATATCTGCACTGATATAAGCCGAGATACATCCCCAGCGCCCAACACACCCTTGTACAAGAGGACAAGGGAAAAAAAACACTGTAGTCCTGCTTGGCTGGGCCTCGCGTCTGGACAGTTTTGCTGCAAGCCTTTATCCTTATCGTATATAGTCCGTGGTTACAGTGGTAAGAATAATGTAACACTGACATCACGATTTTCCCTGCCAGCATGCTCCAGGAGCAGACCATTCGCTCACTGGAGACGGAGAGAGCAAGGCCCAGGCTGTGCGCCCACCAGGGCAGGGATGGGAAACGCGGCCTCACACTCACTCTGCTCCTCTGCATTATGTTCACCAGACAGCACCTCCTCCTGCCTTTCCCTGCCTCCTGCGTCCGTGGCCGCTCAAGGAATAAAACAAAAAGATAATCATGAAATTTGGTCTCAGGACAAGCAAAAGCAACCAGGGGGAATTAATGGAAAAAACACATCATTGACAAGGTGCTGTGCTCCCTCACTTAAAAAAAAAACAAAGTCCGTCTTTCCCAGCAGTGTCCCTAACCGAGTCCTCAGGACAGCAAATGTAGTCCAAAAATATCACACACCGCCGCATTGCTCCCGCTTTCCCGGTGTCGACCACTGCAGGACAGCAAGGACGCGGCGCGTGGGCACGGCCTCGCCAGCCGCCTGCTCATGCTGCTGTCCTCCCTGGCTCTGCGCAAGCTGCACAGAAACGCAGGGCAGGGACAGGGCAAAAGCACGCCGCACACCTTCCTGCCCCCCAGTACGTGCTATCAGCACATTCCTGCAAAGACAACCAAAACAGCTGTAAACTCCTCTGGTGGCATAAGGCACAACTGCTCCGCTTACTTACCAAACCCTCTGCAGGGAGAGGGGGCAAGAACGTGAAGTTTTTGCTTCTTTTTTTTTTTTTTTTTTGGTACTTATTTACTCTCCGCATCTGCATAGCCACAGACAAGACCCGAAATGAAAATATGCTCACACATACATACCTCCCTGCCCAACACTGAAGACAGCTTCAGTGGCTGTCAGTCTATACACTTTTAATGGAAAATATGCATATATGCATGCGTGTGTGTGTGTGTGCGTGTGTGTGTACATGCAGGATGAGGGAGAGTCTTGAGCAGAAGCCATGATCTGACTGTCAGCAGATGACTTTTATTTGCACTCGTTAGCACTGCCCTGGCGCGTGCTAACACCACCCCCTCGGGTAATTTAAATTTATCAAAAAAGAGAGAGAGAAAAAAAAAAAAAAAAAAGACCGACTGTATTTCTATATTTAGGCGGTTAGGATAATCGGGGTGGAAGAGCCCATCTGTTTGACGTTCACTCCAGCTGCTGTGGATGCGGAAATTTATGTGTTTTCTTTCCCTTTGCCCATTTTGACTTGCCCTGTTTGCCTGTGACAGACACGCAGAGCCCACTACGTGTGGTCACAGCCATCCCGGTCTGAAATGATGCATTATCCCATAGGAGGCACTGCAGAGCCAGTTGGTCTATGTCACACCTGGCATTTCTCCTGAGCCACTGTAAAACAATCCTTAATAATAAGAATGAATTTATTAATGTGGCAGAATTATTATTAATGAATCCACATTTATGATACAAAAAGAGGAGAGAGCTGCACAGAAAAGCAGGAAACAAGCCAAGATACATCTCAGGCTTCAGTAAAGGTCAGCTTTAGAAAGGCAGCCTCCCCTCTACCACATTCTCCTTTTGCACCATCTCCTCCCCACGTAATGCTGCAAAGCCTTTCATGCACCAGCTAAATCTCTGTGCAACGCCAGCTTGCCAACCGTGGCATTAGCACTGCATGGAGCCAGAGCCACGTTGCTTTTCAAACTAACCCATTCTGCCCTTTGCACCTCCAGGCTCTGGCAGAGCGAGCCACATCTAAATTCAGGAGTGGCCTTTGATCATCCAGCTCCCTGAGCTGACCGGGCACTGGTCTGAAAATGAGAAGGAAGCAATTGCCTCAAAGAGTCCTTTGCAAACCCTCCCTTGTCTTCCCAGCCACACCGAGCTGAAACATCCTATTGATTTCCATGCGTGCAAGACTGGGACCTCAGCCATCACCTGAGGGACAGCGCATGTATTCACAGCTCCAAAAGCTTTCCCTTGGATAAAGCCCTGCTCTGGTTTATGTCCTGAAAGACTCTTGCTTACAAGGAGTTGATGGAGACAGATGACCACATTTTGCAGGCTTATCCTTATGATATATCTGGTCTGGTTTTCAGTAAAGAGAGTGACTTGGATGGGTTCCTGATTAAGCCCACTGTGGCACTAGAAACATTTTACCTCTTCCAGTCTCTGACTGAACACACACATGCACATGAAAAAACCCACCACCAACAAAAAATGATTATAAGCATGCTGCATGTCAATTAGTCTTTGCAGAAGCTACCAAGTTAGTAATTTCAAGTAAGTAGAAAGTGAAGAAACCACAAGTTGTTCACAAACAATGAAAGGATTCAAAGAAATGGAAGAGGAATTCATTAAATAAATAATTTGCTATAAATTATTCACCTGCCTCTAATCTTACTACCACTTAAGACTATAAAATTCATGCCATAAAAGATACAGGATACATAACAGGGTATCGTTAACTTATACATTTTCCAGCACTGCCTGATTTTGACTGTCCAGCTGTATTACTGCATTAAGATAGCCTTTTGTCCTTAATCTACTCTGACCGCTATACATTTCTGTTTTAAAAGCCTGGCTAAGAAGACCTGTGCTGATTTTAGACTGCAGTTTGATTTTCAGCTCCAAGAACAAACTGCACCTCAAAACCCAAAACATCCTCTTAGTAATTTAGACCAAAATCAATGGAAGTGTTATGCAGTTGGCTGCGTAATTCCAAGAGATCTCCACAACTTAGACCCATTTCACATAATTTCAATGGGAGGAAGATATTTTTTTTTTTCGTCCAAAGAGGGGATGACAGGCAGGAAGCGGCTGTGTCCCCATCAATGTCCCCACCTGACCTACTTTTTCCCCCCTTGGTCCGGGACGCTGGCAAGGCCAGTGGCCTCGGGGCACCTGCCAGGTGAGGGTGCCAAACACGCTCTCAGTACCAGGCTCACCACTGGAAACACCCGGAGTTATCCACCTTCCCTAATCCCAGCCTGTTGCTGGCTTCTCAGGGGGCTTCCCTTCTCCATGCCTCACCTTCCTTATCTGTCAAAGGAAGATAAAAGATGGTGTTTAATTCACAGAGAGCAGACAAATGAGCCACAGACCATGAAGCTTCATAATAGCTGTTGACAGCCAAAGGGAAGAACTCCAGAAAGAAACATAAAACACAATCTATTATTATTTTTAGCCACACACAAAAAAAAACACAAAATCCCAGAAGGGGCTCTCACATACACCCAAAGATGAAGACAGCTTCTTCATCTTGCTTTGTGTTATGACATATTCAAACTGCCAGTCGCATTATGCTACTTGTTTGGTCTCTCAACAGTTGTTTTATTTTTTTTGTACCATATTTGTTTACTTTTAATTAAAACGCTGATGATTGTCACTGGATTTCTATGTTTGTGGGAAACTAATGCAAGCTGCAGTTACTTGCTACGGAGGAAGAGAGTGAAAAATGACTGCTTCTTGGAGCTGCCAAAATAATCTCCTAGTTGCCTCCAAGGTGAACATCGCCACTGCTGTTGGCAGCATGTTGCAATTAAACACTGCACCCCATCATCCACATGCGCTTCGCTCCTTCAAAATGAGAGCAGAGCTGCGTTTGCCCAATCCCGTCATTTTCAGCCAAGCAGCAGTGGGCTTCACCTACGGCCCAGGGAATTCCAGGTGTATTTATCAAGTCCTGGCACAGCACAAAGTAGCTATACAATATACTAGTATCCAACGGATATTTCTACAGTACTTAAGGATGCTTTAACAGAGCTTCTGTACAGGGGCAGAGGAAGTAAGGACTCCACTGACACTGGAGACCACTCGTGGCCCCCTTGCCATCTCCCAACCCAAAGGCCTCGAAAGCTCGATGAGCTTTAGCAAGGCACTTGCTACATCAAAGCCAGACAGAACAGCTATGGCGCTGCTGACGTGAGGAATCATGGAACAGCTTCCTCTCCTTGTTTATCTTCAACATAAGATCATGTCAGTTGGGCTTTTTAAAAGGAACCTGAGGGAAATGAGTGCTTAATTCCCATAGGTATCTTGGAAAATCCCAGATGTAACAGACTTTTTATCTATACGTTTTTCTTCCATTTCCAGAGCAAAGTGATAGTATAGATAGTATAGACAGTGGCTAACAAGAAGGGACTGGATATGGCCAGATGGGGAAAAAAAAAAAAAAAGATTCCCTGGAGCAATGAGAATAATCCTTTAAAATGCAGGAGAAGTGGATCTGCTTTCCTCTGTGGCACCATCCTGGCTAACACAGCTCCACCAACCACCACGGAATTCACACCGAAACAGCCGGTCACGCAGCAGAGCCTCTTGCTCTTGCCGCGAGCCAGACTTCCCCCAAAATAACTGTGTCCTCCAGGCGCAGACGGCTTGAGGACTGCACTCTCATCCCCCGGGACACGCGGCGCACGGGCAGCGAGGAGCTGCCTGCAAACGCACCCCGCTTCCCGGCACCCCTGCGCCTCCCCTCTGGCCGTGCCCTGCGAGCCCTTCCGCAGCCTTTCGCGGTGGGCGCCAGGAAGGGAGAACAACCGCATGCGATCCGGGCGTTGCAGGTTTTCTTTAAAGACTCCACAATCAACACCCATGCAAGAACGTCTGCCGTTGAAACTCAGGAGGGCCAGGAGTGAGCGCAGCACTCACCAAATCAGCAGGCCCGCGAGGAAAGCGTAGGACGGGCAGTCAGGAGACGCGGGCCGCAGTGCACGACCTTGGGCAACGCAAGGCAAGGCAAAGCACTACCTATCTCTGAGCTTCATTTTCCCCACCAGGCCAACGCAGAGGGTGATCCAAACCTCTCTACTGGTATCTAAACCAGTAGAGAGGAACAATATGCAGACATCAGTGGCTGGGCGGCACGCAGGGTACCCATGAAAGGCTTCGAAAAACATATGGGCCTTCTTTCCCTTGCTCTGCATCTCCTACAAAGTAGCTATTCAAGCAGACAAACCAAAAAGAGATCCCCTCCTACAAGGGCAGTATTTATCAGATACATGCACCAATGTATGAAGAGAGTGCTCCATATATTCGGACCCCTGTGCAAACAATTACCAACTGCTGTCGGCGTCAGGAAAACAGTACCCTGTGTTACAGGACAGGGAACACATAAGGAAGGTCAGAGTCAACCCGTGGCAAGGCAGAGGCGAGGAGCGAGATCACCAGCCAGGGCAAATTCAGCTACGAAATTAGCTCTAACCCCAGCCATACTCAAGGAGGCCAAGAGTCAGCGGCAAAGCTCTCATGGACTTGAAGCGCAGCATCGCCAGGCGCTAGATACCCACAGGACAAGCACCCATCTTTCTGCATGCCAAACACAGCATTTCAAGCCCCAAACAAGTATAGCACACTGCAGCAAAAGCAGCTCTTAGAAAGGACAAGAAAAAAACCCTTTTCAATCACTTTATTTTGCCGTTGTTTTGGCCTGCCACACTATACCCTCTTCCCCCGCTAAGGTGCTGCATGCACCTTGTCTTCATCTGATGGACACCCATCTGCCACCTGAAACACTCATTTGCCTCCGAAGCCCTGCACATACATCCCAACCTTTCTGCTACTGCAAAACTTTGCCACGAAATTCAGGGAAATGGCAGCACAAAGGCCCACTGGCGGCAGCTGGGAATGGAGCCTGCATCCCCCAGTGCTTCAACTCCCCTCCAAAAAAGAGGAAGAAAAAAAAAACCCTTTCCCCAGCAAGCTCTGTTTCCTCCTTTGCAACTGCATCCTCGCTGCTGAATTGCAGCCTCAGAAAAAGGGGAAAAAAAAAAAAGAGAGAGAGAGAGAGAGAGAGAGAGAGAGAGAACAGGCCCAGAAGGCAGCCAGGAAACCCACGGTGCCTTGGCTCGCGCGCGCGCGGGGCGCGCGGGCTCCTTCTGCTGCAGTGCCTTGGCAGGCGCCCCTCGCTCTGACTCAGCACCTCGCCGGCACCTCCTGCCAAGGGCGCCCGCAAAGCGCGCGCTCCCGACGGGCTCCGTGCGACGGGAGCCTCCGCTGCCGCCCTCCGCCGGTGCCGCTCCCTGGTGCTGCCCCGCGGAGGGCCCGGCGGGGGGACGCAGAGGAGGGCCAGAGGATGCGGATAGGGTGAGCAGGGCCGTTCTGTGGATAAGCAGGCGTTCACTGTCAAGCCAGGAAGCAAAATCGCAGTCTTGGAACAGGGGGCAGGGGGCTGAAGAGGCAGTAGAAATAGGGACAAGCTCAGCAAGAACAGATGAGACGACTGAAAACAAATAATTTTTTTTTTTTTTTTAAAGAACATCCTCAAGAAACTAATGCACAGCAGTCCCCGAAGAACAGGCAAAACTCAGCATTGCTGCAGCTGCACTCAGCCAAGAAGCACAGACCCACACTCGGTGTCGCAGGCATCGGCAGTGCGGGGAAGGGACGCGCAGACTGTGGCCGAATCCCACCACAGCACCCAGGGCACACCAGCTGTTCCTGGGCAAGGGGAAGGGTTGCCCTTGATGAGCGAAGGACATCATGATTCTGCAAACACACTGAGGCTATTCTGTCCCTCTGCCAAGTAGCCAAGGTCCTCCCGATCGCTCCCGAGATGCAGCCAGAAAGCCAAGCTGGCTTCCAGCCTAGCAGCTCCATATCCAAGGGAGACGCTCAGACATTATACTTTTCGGCTATACATTTTTACACATTATACCTTTTTCCTCAGCCTTCTGCAAAACAACAAGCTCACCCACTGGGAAGCCCCTTCTCCCCTTCCTCACGGATTGCATGGGATACAGACCACACAGGAACACGGATCGGCACAGTCAGAACTTGGACGAAGCTGCCCCAAGGAGCCGCACGCTGCTAGGCAGTGCAGCAGCAGCTTTGCACAGTGCGGGAGAGGGACGAGAGTTGTGCTGGCAGACGGTTAAAATGCCCAGCATGTCTCCTAGTGCGGGGATGCAGAGCTGCAACATTCATCAGCGCGTGATGCACTGCCCGGAGAGCCGGCACACGCGCAAGGACAGAGACACCGGAGCGCGAGATGAAGAGGACGCAGCGCCCGCCTGCCTGGCCCAGCCTGAACAGGGAGAAAAGTTAGCTAAAGACCGACCCAGTCTCACCGGATTCGCCTCCGGAGAGGCTATTTGTGGCGCAGTGTGGAGGGGAAGCAGAGAAAGTCAAAGAAAGCGGCAATAAAAGCTGAGCTCAGCAACATGTGCAGGACTCAGCAAAGTGTCACAGCAGGGCACACGGTGCAGTCCTGCAGCGTCTTCGAGAGCCGCACTACCTGGGACAGACAGTCCGGGGTCACCAGAGACCACGTGGTGAAAACACCACGATGCAAAGAGTAACCTGAGTCACAAAGCAGCGGCAACCGCTGCACAATCAAATTTAACGTGCCTGAGAGAGAAAGGATATCACAAGTCAGCAGCCCAGTCCCTGAGCGTTCAAAAAGATGACGGCAAGCAAGCCAGAACAGCCTAACTCCAAAAGCAGGAAATTTAAGGGTGGTACACTCAGTATGGTGCTTACTTGCATCAATCTCAGCAGAGGCACTGGGAAGGTATTTGGTACCTCCGAACAAAAAGCTGCTGAGAAGTAAGGAAATGCATTTTATGGTCAAACCAAAGGCACAAGAAGTCATTCAGTCTGAGCTGGCACTTCCTAAGGTTGCAGCTAGGAGAGCTGAGAGGGAATTGAAGGCCAAATCGCACGAGTCAAAAAACAAATAATCATTTAAGCGCATTCAAAGGACAAACTTAGAACTGCTGAACAGCAGGGGAATAAAATGTCCAAAGCGGCTGTGCTGCTAGCAAAGATAACAAAGTTTTTGCTAAGCCAGGTGTTCTTGAAAATCAGCACCCCTTTCCTTCAGTGAAGGTTCAGGCTACTCTGGATGTGGCAGCAGGGTCACTAAAATGATCAAATCCTTTTAACCCCTAAACAGGGGACAAAACAGCTTGATCTCTCTTCAAAGGAACATGTGCCCCTTCAATCCACTCAAATTTGGGGAAGAAAAGGTCAGGACTAAGTGATTAATTTTCACTCACTTCAAAGCACGGCCAGTAAACCATCCCGGGCAGGCGGCCAGCTCGGTGCCACCCCAGCCCTGCCGCCCTCCCGGGCTGCCTGGGGCCAAAGCCCCCCGATCCTGGGGGGCTGCCAGGACACACGGGTCCGCAGTGACCTCCTGAGCCCAGAGCCCCAGTCGGCACCCAGGTTCAGAGGGGCAGCAGCCCCACTCCCCCTGCCCTTGCACTGGCCCCAATTACTAGGGATTACGCTCAGGTCTCATACCAGCCCTGGGGTGGTTTAATCTTTTCCTTAATATCTGGAAAAAAAAGGGACAGCGAGCTGGCAAGATGATTTGGGCTGGCCGAGACAAAAGAAGATTGCAAGAGACTTCCGAGGGATCTAACCCGGCGAGGGAAGCGGGCAGCGTGATGCGAGATGAAATGCAACGTTATCAGGCAGGCAGTAATACAAACTTGAGAGAATAATCTGAGCGACTCACATACGATGGGGCTCTAATTTAACTGTAATCACTTGAGGAAAATATCTTGGTATCACTGTGAACAGCTCAGTGAAAACATCTGTTCAGCAACAGCAGTGGGCAACAAACAGACAAAAAATTGCTGTTAGGGCATCTAAAGACTGAAGCAGAATAGGATGCTGGAAGTATTAAAATGCCATTGTGAACATTGATAGCACAACCTCAGCAGCAACACTGTGTGTAGTTATCTTGTGTGAATGTATAGGAAGGATGGAAAAGTTTCATTATTCTTTAGTAATGTCAAAAGAAACTTCCAAGCATACTTAAAATTTGGTCTACATGACCTAGAGTAGACTTAGATACAGAGAAATTATCAAGTAGATATCAAGAAGTGAATTGGGTGCCTCTATTAATTCCCCTCCTCTTTTTTTTTTTTTTTCATCTGAGAGACAAAAGGCTGTTCAATACAACCAGAGTACAGGAAACATGGCCAGAAGACATAAAGGAACAACTCTACTTTTCCTTTCCCTCTCTGTCTTTCTTCTTCCTGTTTTGAGCACAGCCCGTAATTCACCACCAGGAAAGATTAGCACGTCATCAGCAAAGAGCTCGGCGGAAATCCCAGAGGCCCATGCACCTATAAGGGTATCGGGAGTCGCTGTTACTGCATGAGGCTGTAACACAGACATCTCACCTGCAGCCTGTGCAAACCAGGGGCGCGAGGTCTCAGCATCCGGCAGGATTTCACAGCATCCGACAGGTCAACTCCACAGGCTGCAAGACAGGGCTCAGCTGCCCCAGCTCAGCCTGGTTGCTGACACGGAGAAAATCCTGCGCCCCTTGTTTTCTGAGTGGAGAGGGGCACCTGAAATGGCATTTTGGCTTCTTCTCGAAACACGGAAGCAGAAGCCCAAAGCGCAGCGGTATCCGAGTGCAGCTCAGACACTGCCTTTTTCCTGCTGATGCTTGTGAAACACAACCCACTCACACTCTCGTAGCAATGTCAGCTCTTAAGGATGTGAAAGAAAAAAAAAATGCAGAAGCTTTTATCTTTTGGGGATCCGATCCCTCTCATATAGAAATCCACCGGCATGCAGCTTCATGCAGATACGCAAACACCCCAGCACTGCTGCCCTGCCAAGAGGTGAGCTGGGACTCCACGCATACACACCTAATAAATGGCTCTGCTCTACTATTAATCCTGTGTTGACTCTTTTCCAGCAAGTGCTCCAGAAAGGGAAACAAAGATTAACAAAGGGGCTATATTTCTTTCATACAGAACTGTCTTACTTCTTACCCCATGTTCTGTTTCTTTTGGTGCAAATCCTGTTCCACAGTGTGATGAATAAGGAAGGGACAGGGACAGAAGCACCACGTAGGTGCACATGGTGTTGGCATATACGCGTCAGCACGGCAAAAATAACAGGCAGCAATCATGGACAAGTATCTCCAAATGCTGCCAGCTGGATTTTAGGATTTTAGAAAAAAAAAAAAAACAAACAAACAAACAAAAAAACCCAACAACTTCAGCTTTTAGAGCTAGTTCCAGTAATCTAATCCTTACCACACTTGGGATGTTGTGTAAAATCAGAATTGTATTTCAACAGAAAAACAGGGAAAAAATGGTAGAGAATGCAGAAATATCCCATTCAAGCAATTTTTCTTCATGAAAAGTTTTGACTTTTCATATCAAAATTCCTTCTTGCATTTTTTTTCTGAATTAAAATAAGAATTCACACACAGAAACACAATATTGGCTGACCTGAAATGAAACTCCTCTCAGAAATTTCCTTTCAAAAATGTCAAAAAATTTAATTTCTATTTCCATTCAGAACTAAGCTAAATTTCTCAATTCTGATGCAACAGCAGGTTGGTTCTTCACACAGCTCAAGCAATGAAAAAAAAAAAAATGAAGAGACAGAAGTGAGAATGGTCACAAGTGACCTCCAAAACCAAAGAGATGACAACATGTATGGGAAAAAAAGTAAAATCAGTTCACGGTGCATAATTAGAAATAGTGTTCTGCTTTTCTGGTGCGTAATACACAAAACATTTGTAAGAGAAAAGTGGTGTGGTACAAGACTGGCAGCCCTGCAACTTTGACTTCTGCACAGCAGAGCTGGGCAGATGCCCTGTATGACAGCAACTAAATGACTTGATCTCTATCCACTTCACTTTTCCGAGCTATAAATCAAAGTGATTTCCTTAACAAAGTGATTTTAGAGACTCTCAGTTAGCTAATGTTCGTAAATGACTGTCCAAATATAAGGTAGTATTAACAAGGGAATCGTCTTTGTTCCCTACTGCTTGTTAAACAACCAGGAGCTAAATTTCTGAGCATTTACAAAAGGGAAGGCAGCATTAATGCTCCACAAGGAAAAAAACTACAAAGAACAAATTCTCGGTGCATGCACTTCTCCTTGAAATAAACTGTGTTAAAAGCACTTTGCTTAAAAAGCACAATGATAGTAGCATCCTGCTAAATATAGATGACTCACCACAATTTAGTAGTGAACAACCCTAAAGAGCACCATTACAGTATTGCTTAACCTGCTGCATAAATTCAAGTATTCTCCTGTGGTTACAGCTTCGACCAAGCCACTCAGGACTATCCGCATCCACTGACCTTCAGCGGGTCATGAAGCCTCTCTGAACTTCCCTTTCTTCGTCTATACTGCTGATTATAATTACATAAACTGATCTTCCCAATGGAAGCATGAAAAAAAGATTTCTAAGTTTCTCAACAAGTTGTTTATGCCATACTTGGTGTAGCCACGCTGCTACTGAAGAGCTAAGTATAGCTGTTCTTGAGACACTTTGAGATCCCTCGGAGAGTGCAATCTTACAAAGGCAAAAAAAAAATCACATTTTAGTCAATACCGAAGGAAAAAAAGATAACGAATTAGTTTCCGAAATTCCCACTTTACAGAAGCAAAAGGTAATTAGCACAGCTGTGCTTACCACTGGGGACCAAGGTCAGGTTGCAAGCAAAGTGATTTATCTCCACGTCACAAAACCACACAGCTTGGCACAAATGGCGCCCTGCTCCAAAAATGCCTAAGCACGGAGGGAGAGCAAGGGACTGCTCCAGTCCTCTCCTGCTCGGGCTGAGGACCTGGAACAGAGCTGGGAAGAAACTGAATTAGCAAAAGGGTGCTGCAAGGCCAATCCGTACAAAAAACTGCAGACCACGTCCCCCCAGGCCTCCAATCTAGTGAGATCCAGCTACCCACAGCATAAGATAATGACATCTCACCTGTTGCTACACTAGACCACAGGAGTCAAACACCACAGTGTTAAAAAAAAAAAAAAAAAAAAAAAGAGTAATTGAAATAGTTCTCTGGTTTAGCTGTATCCGATGTGATTTCTAACGCATTTTAAAATTTACACTATGCTATTTCAAGCTACACAGCAGGATTGATTCGCCATCATGGGTTTGGATTCAAAGCTCTTCAACAGAATTCCCTCCCATCCTTCTAGATACTTCTTTAGAGAGTCTGAAAAATATTATTTCCACAAAAGATATTACACTCATGATGCTTTAGAGGGAAAACCAAGACGCTGCCTCCACCCCAGGAGTATTCAATATGGGTATTATAAGCCCAGAGAAAGCAGCCATCTAGCTCTTGTTAGAAAAGAATCATCATTTGTGAAAAGTTGTTATTTGACAAATTCCAAAACACAAGAATGTGAGTTTGTAATAGTTGATTGACATTTCACTACAAACTCTGATTGTACTTTACCATAAAGTGCATAAATGACAAAATGACCTCCAGGGACTTTTCTTACCAGCACATTTTTCATTCGTTTGGCGTTAAGCATTTCCGCCAATTACACACTTTTAGTCTTTCTGATCCTTTAACTTCTGAACTTTCCAGCCTATATTAGCTCCTTTCTACTACCACTCACTACCTTTGCATGTAGCCCCATCTTTTTTTTTCCTCCCCTAAACCAACTGAAAGCATCAGAAAGAAAAAGATCACTCTTCCAAATCCAACTTCGCAATTCAAAACAGAAATACACTTACTGGTTTCCTGCAAAAGTTATTTAGAACAAACTCTTCCGTTTTTAAGGCATCTTGCATGGGTGCAGGTCTGTTCCTTATGCTTCACGAGGGGTTTCTTTCCAGTTTCAAGAACAAACAAAAAAACTTAGGGGTATACTTATGGGTAATACAGAAGTGACTGTGTACCATAGTTATTTCCATCTACTACTAGCTTCTAAAGACTCTTCCTTAGATTTAAAAAAAAAAAACAAGTCTAGAGAGACAGATGGTACTTTCAGGTATCCTTAAACCTTAAAGAAAAGTGCAAGAAAAAACATTATGTTCCGCATACAAATATGTTATGCAATGGTGTGTTTATGTGGCTGGTACTCTCCATTATCATTGTCCCAGTATATCCTCAACCCAAAGTGAAAAATAAACACTGAGTCAATCTTTTCTTCTAAAGAGACAATAAAAAGCCTCTTTAATTTTAGCCTTACATTTGGTTACTGTTATATACTTTAGCACAGTTATCATACTAACAGAAACACTCCATCACTTAAGTGTTTGTAACTGCAGTAGGCATGGTACTTTTCTATACCTTTGCCACGTCTGCAGCCAAAAAGCTGGGGCACTGGGAACCTAGAAGAGAATTTCACTGAACACACTTTGCAAGCTTTGAGAGGCTCAAAAAGTAAACAAATAGCACTAAGTGTGAAACAACTTAGATTATCTGTTCCAGTTAAATGCTAATCAACTTTGATTTCCCGCAGTTTCTCTCTTTGAAGCCAGCAGGTGAAATTCCCAGCAACTTGCATTCCTAAACACTTTCTGAAAATAGGATTTGGGGTGTCTCTGGGTGTGAGGCGTTTCTGAGAAGTTCGCTTTATCCGCTACACACATTGGTCCCATGCAGAGGGGAAGAGCCTGTTGCACCTCGCAGGAGAGTCAAAACCAGGCACGGGCACCAAACCGGCAGGATCCATCCCGCTCCACACTACAGGGAAGTTTGGTCCAGACCCTGCTGAGATCCGCACACGTGACGTTCATGGCCTTCTTGTGGCACATCCCGTTACCTTTCGCTGCCCTCCCGCTCTGCCAGGGGCACTTGCGGGACGTCGCCCGGCTCCCAGGCTGCGAGGGATCCTCCTGTGCTGCTGGGCGGATAAAACCCAACAAACCTGCGTGGTGCTGGACCTGTGCACAAACCAGCAGCCCTCACAGTGTTACCTGGTGGATCTCCGCAAAACCCAACCGGGCTGGCCCGCTCTGAACGCTGCCGCTGCGGAGTCACGGAGCGGCTGCGTTGGGAGATTACCGGCGATGAGACACCGCCATCTGACCCGCAGATGAGCCGGGACGCGCGGCGCTCCATGGGTGCCTCCGTCGCCCTCCCGGCCGCGCGCCTGGGCGCTCCCCGGCAGCGCGCTCCGCGACGGCAGCAGCGCCCGCCCCACGCGAGCTCTCCCCTCTCCCCGCACATACGCCGTGTTTCGGAAGGCTCTGGCTCTCCCCACGTCCCCGGGGCAGGACACGGCCGCAGCAGCGGCAGTTGAGCCCGTCATGGCACCGCGCAAACTTCCCGGCCGCCTCGGGGCCTCAAGCGCGCGCCAGAGTTTTCCCACCCAGCGGGGCTGCCCGTGGACGCTAGGCCCGGGCAAGGGGGGCACTTTGCAGCAAGTTGCAGCGCGCCGTTAGGAACGCCGCGATGACGGCGACGCGGAGCGGGGGCAGCGGGAGCAGCCCGCGGGAGCAGCGCTCCGGCCGCACGCCTGCCTGCAGGGCACCCGCTACGGCATTTCTGAGCATCCCCGCCGGGACCGGCACCAAAACTTCCTCCTCATCCTCCTTCCCCACCCCGGGCACCGCATCCTCGCCCGGCCCCGCGGCGCCCCGAAAGTTGCGGCGAGCGCCCCGCTCCGCCGCGGCCCGAGCCGAACGGAACC